>DWMA01000055.1:0-16790 GCA_018252035.1 Urbanus sp. 3 SS-2014
ATTGCATACCTTCAATTCAATCTTCAAATATGAATATATTAATGGATAATATTTTACCTTACGGAAAATGGAAGAAAGAGAAATTTAAGATAAATTAGATACTTTCCACCTTGCTTTTTGTTTTAATTTTCTTGAAAAGAAATATGAAACTTTCCTAAGCACCTGAGCTTATTTGTACAATACCTAATCATTTTATTATAAATTTTAATTGCATGTGGTTGCTCTCTGGGAGAGTACCGGTAATAGTTAGATGCCTATAATTGTTATTATAGGCATCTAACTAAGACTATACAATAGTGCTGGATATAAATGGATAAATAATAACAGGTAAATGCCCGCAGAGCCACTAGCCACAGTATACTTTTACTATGCACTAGCGGACACTTGTACGAAATAAACTTACAGTTATAGTCACTATATAAAACGTTTCTTCCAATAAGCAGTGGTCTGGTAGAAAGATAGTTCATGTTGTATGAGTCCGTCGGGACTCCTATCGGCTATCCGATCTGTTCGGATGACGCGCCGAGATATTGTTTGACTAATGGCTGATCGTAAATCCGCGCTTGGTGTCATTTTGACGTTTGAACCGATTGCAATTTAAGATCTTCTGTGAACTTATAATAAAACGATGTCCATTTACAATCTTTACTTTAAAATAATATTTAAAATGTTTTTATTTGTAGCAAGCGTTTGAAGAATTTCTTTTTAAGTGTTAGTATGTAACCGCCGTATCTAATTATGGTCTTCGTCTCTATAAAAATAATCATTTCTTTTTTTCAATTGATTATGTTTTTCGCAGAGTAATTGATGTTTGATTGCCGTATGCACGTTATTAATATGAAAAATAGGCACGTATGTGTTGTACATAAAATAGAATTGCAAAATATGGCGCGTACAAATTCACAACAGTTGGACAATTTGTCGCCCTGCCTTCACCGGAACATAACTCTCGGGGGCTATTATGCAATCCGATAACGCTTTATACTGAAATTTTGATAAAATAATATTCCATTGTATACAGTTTGAAAGCTTGGCAATGATTTTATTTTACGCTACTACGTGACTTGCTACTTTAGTTAGATATTTATTCTAAGACAAAAATACACCTTTATGTATTACGCACTATTTAACAAGCAAAATAGTTGTCTTAATAAAATTGTGTTACTGATGCATATTAGACGATATAATAATAATTCATTAGCAGAAGCATGCATAAATGACTTCGAGAATCATTCGTAAAAGTTCAATACTTGGTCGAGGTGCCTATAATTATGTGGTTACACATTATACATTACAAGTAAAGCCTCATCTTAAAAGAAGTTTTTCTTATACTTGTGTGATTAAATTGATCTTGTGTATATTTTACGACAACAAATGAGTCATTATTAATTATTTAGATTTCCCTGAAGTTTTAATATTCTGTAAAAAATGAGATTATAGTTAAAAAGTAAAGTAAAAAGTAGTTCAAATAATGAGTATTTAATCCTTCCGATTTGCAAATCTCGTGTGACTCAACCCTACCAAGATTATTTCAATCAAATAACTTTCCATAAGATTTTCTTCCCTGTATTGATAAGTGATTGTCAATCCGTAGATTTATTCTCGAAAAAAATAACTTCAAACAAACAGGTGGAAGATTGAATTTACATTTTATACCAATTATGTTTACTTATACATATTACAATTCAGAAAATTTGTAAGGATGTTAACCATATTCATCATTAGTTAGTAAAAAAATATTTACATCCTACATCAAGAAAACGCATGGAATACATTTATTTGTACACTGATTTTACGTAAGCATAATTTGCATATCGCATGCGATATAACACTCGCGCGTTGTCGGGCGTTGCTCGAATATACGCCGCGCTGCATATTTTGCGGACGGCCGGTCCGACGGTCGCGTACAACGATAAGCCTTCTGATTTACGACTTATAAACGCGACACTTCCGCGGGCTGGCCTGGCAGATTTACACGACAATACACGCCGCCCAGTGCTGATTCGCCACTCGTCAGTCTTAGTGAGATTTTAAAAGTCATTTATATATTCTTATGTAATTATATCAATTATATGTTAATACTCCATTGAAGTTTTCTTTAAGTTAAGTAACACCTCGTTCTATCCAAGTACTTACTATAAATGTCGGTCTCCCATTCTGGTCTATGCCCCAATCGGAGGCAAGCTTTTGTTTTTTATTTTCGATATAAGTTTTCTGTTGCGCGTGTTCTAAAAGCATTTGTCACCTATAGGACGTCCATCGGTGACGATCGCGACTTGTCATCGTATGTCGTCAGTGACCGTCGCCGCCTGAAATCGTCTGTCGTCAGAAACCTAGGACCTAGGATCATAGTCACTGAATTTTCATATGAACTGGTTACCAATACGAGGATGGACTATGAAATAATCACTGCAGACCAAGGGTATATTATGATATTACGAACTAGGTAAATAAGACTTATATCCTGGTCGTTAGTTATGCCTTAGACTTAGAGTACACCTGAGGACTAAATATTAAATATGTAAGTTTCATGTAAGTAAATATGATACTTATTTATGTTTACGTTGAGACATTATTCAAATCACGACATAGACACGGCCACTGAACAGTAGTTATTTTATTTATGTATAATGTAGTAACTTTGATATATAATTATGTATATTAATTGCTTTTTGGCCATAATAATGATAACTAGAGAAAACAGCATAGCAGCAGCAGCGGAGCAAAAGCTAGAATAGTTAAAGTTCCTCCATCAGTTATAAAGGCTTTTTGCGAATTTTCACATTCAAATATATCAGATTCTTACAAACATTAATTGTAATAATAGGCGGAGATGCAAGATGGCGTCTCCACTGTTAGTCCCCCACAGTGCTGGCTCCTCGACCATTATTTCATTACCCACCGCATTTGCCATTCACTTTGTTGGTTTTATTTATGGATGCCATAAAGCAACCGGCTACATGGTTGTCGTAAGCAATAATGCTGTCCTACTGTAAGACATATTTATGCCTAATTAAACCAAACTATGACATATTAATGCCGTTTTTGGATTTATACAGTTTTGTTGCCTTGACACGTTCCGATCGTACCTACTACATTCTACTGGGTGCATTCTTGTAACAACTATTGTGTTAGGAGTAGGTATAATTGTGTTTGAGTTTAGACTGGCATCCTTAGTTTCGATATTCCGGATTTCGATTTTCAGTTTTGTAGCAGGAATCCAATAGTTTCGAAATTCGATTATGTCGTTGTTTATTTGCAAGAGTTTCACTAAAGCTGACCAGCTAAAAGTTTTAAAAATTGCATGTATGGAGAGAAATAAAAGAAATAAACCAACACAAACTAGATATTATCTGTTTTAGTGTTATAAATATGTAAGCTTGTATTTAGCTATTGTTATATGTAGCTTTAAAATTACAGATAACACACATAAACTTCAAAACTCCTTAATTTGTAGATATGCGTGTGCTATGAGTTAACTTTTTTTACAATATACATACCTATACGAGATATTTATTATCAAAACAGATAAAATGTAAAACAGCTCACTATTATATGATTAGTTGTGTACGTTTTACAGTGATACGTAAATATTCTTAGACATGAAATGTCCCAATACGGAATCAAGGCTTAATGAGGTAGCTGTATTATTTCCGATTTATGACCAATAAATGTTATATTACACCAGTATTTCTTTCCTATCGCCCTAACAGTTTTTAGTTGTTTTAGGATGATTTACTGAGGAGCCTTTTTGTATCCGATTTCTTGTGAAATTGTTTTTATGAATATAGTAGAGGTTTGAAGAAAAGAGATCTCTTACTTTATCCTTTTTATTATTTTCAATTCCAATAGGCTTTACTCATATTTTTCTTGTGATGGATTTACATGAGCAATTTCACCACTAATCTCGAAATCCGACTAGTTGTTCGATATAAAACATAAAAAATATCAGATCATAATTACGATTGTATAGATTTAGCACTAAGTACCCACGTACCTAGCTATACTAGACATTCAGATCGATCGTAGATCTTCTACAACCACACTGCAACCTAAAGCTTGGCACACACTATAGCCGCGGCAGGCAGCAGCGCATCAAATCTTGTATGAATCGTGTTGTTTGACTTTGCGGTGCGGTTCGTGTAACGAGCGATGGTTCTTATTAAACGGACTAAAAAGATATAAGTGGATTTTTGTGGTGCGTTGCGATGCGGCCTGCCATAATGTGCGCCAGCCTTAATAAGCCTCATGTTGCAGCCTATTGCAGGGGTAGGTTGTATGTATGTTTAACATTTAATTGACCTAATTATATAAACACTTCATGTCTGGCCTAATCAAAGTATCAATAGACCATTATGGAAAATTTATTCTACGCAATTACAAAATATTATCGTTCCTAACTGAATAACCCATTCAAAGCAAGTGAAACAATATTTCGTCTAAATAAGGCGGAGATTGTTATTCCACGTTTACATTACATTTAGTGGAGTTCTAGTTATGTACTCGTAATTATTATTCTAGTAATAGCTTAGTTCCTTACTTACAAACGTCTAGCACGCGAAGCGGGGGTATAAAAGTCTCAAGGGAGGGAACGCTCGACCTCGTTTCAAAGGGGCAACATCTTAACATTTACTTAATGGGAGCCATGTAATGCCTCATTTAAATTACGGCCCGACTAAATTAGCGTTACAATGTCATTCGGTGCTTGAAGTGTGCGTAATCAAATTTACAAAAGCTCCTTTAGAGAAACGCCAAATATTTGCCCGACCTCTACGGGGCTCGAGATAGCTCAGGAGATTAGCGAACCTAATGTTATAGCTAATACGCGCAATGGGTACATTGCGCGTATTAGCTACCACGTGCCTATCGTGCTAATTTAGTTTAGACAATTAAAATCTCTATTATTAATAGGTAATCTCTGAGAGATCACATGGATTAGGTAGTTAATATTTAATTTGGTTAACACTTTATGACTACTGTCATTACAGAATATAGGGCTACTGTCATTACAGAATAAGAATACCAAATCGACTTATTTGTATACCTAGAAGATAGATACTCAAAAATATATTTAAAAAATAGGTTGCATGTGGCTTTTCAAATTCTTATGAGATTATTCGTAGTCGCTAACTCGTCGTCGGTTCAAATCCAACACTCATTTACTAGGAGCTTATTTGCTAACTTAAATCAACATGACCTAATTATAGAGTAAATATTAACTCAGCATAATTACGCCGTAATGTACTCGTTTTCTTGTTGACGTGTGGCAATGTTATAATTTCGTAACTAGCGCACGATATTTGCTTTTTCTATGTATTTCTCTCTTTTATTTGTGCCGTATATTTTTGGAACATATTATTATTCACATTGCGTTAACTCAGTATTGTCCCATTGCGGGGCACGGGTCTCCTCTCAGATAGAATTTTAGACCACAGTATCCCGTGCTGGCCAAATGTGATGTAGTAGATGGTGGCATCTAGTATATCACACTTGAAGGTGTGTGAACTTCGAACTTTTTTAAAGAGTTCTCAGGCGTGCAGGTTTCCTTGCGATTTTTTAAATATTTAAACCCAAACCATAAGACAGTCGGGCTAACTGAACCTGATGGAAAGTAGTCAATATCACCTAAGGACGTTATAGAGTTTACACCAAAATAGTGTTTCATTTTCCAACATAAATTATTGCATATTACGCTTGACATTTCACTGAATCATTCGATATTAACAGAAGCGGACTTACTTACAACTGGCACGACTTTATTTGCGTTGTCACGCACGTAGTATGTGTGCATCTGATTTGTTTGCGAGCAGCCCCGTCCGATCCGGCCCTGTGGCTGACGCGCTGATTTACAAGGCAAAACCTTTTTGTTCTCTGACTGACACACGATGGAGACGTCCGCACGATGCAACGATCTGATTTCGGCATCTTTCAAACCCTTCAACCTACCTTTTGCGTATCGTGAGCGAGGTAGCGAAATGATACTGGATACATAGGAATGTACACTGTAACAAATGCGATTCTGGTGTCGATTATTTCATTCTAAGGCATTCCGCCTTACTCGCTCTCTCAAAGTGGGTCCGAAGTGGCTCCTGTCCTTCAACTTGGGAAGTCACCATTGTTCTTGAATTATTAGTTTTCTTTGACACCATTCCGTAGTTACCAGGTGCATGCCTCTTAAATTCGTCTTTCCGATGGTATTTTGGGCATCTAATTTATTTTTCGATCTGATCGTCTAGGATTCTCAGGTAAGTTTTATAGCTCGATGCCACATTTTTTACATGCTTGATTTTCCAAAATTAGCTTGATTAGTCGTCTATATTTTTTTACTTAGATCTAATTTTTCCTTATTTGTAATGTTTATAATTACAATTTCAATTCAATTATCATTCCAGGCACGAATCCTTATCCAAATTTTTAAAGTATTATTAGTCGAAACAAATTCACAGTTATTAAGGTTCAACAGTTGTTGAAAGTTTTTTAAACAATGCAAAGTTTTACTATAACCTGTTCAACGCGTGAACCATATTAAATAAAAAGGTTTTATGATTTCATTTTTCTGTATATTATGTATGTAGTACTTATGTTAGCGATAACTGTTTAAATTTCACCGTAACGATTATTCTGCCCTGTCGTCCATTGTGATATTCGCATGGTACATCGATCTGATTTCGGCATCTTTAAAGACTTCAGTTTCTACCTTTTGTGCGTCGCGAGCACGGGAGCGGAAGATTGCAGGAATGCGTGGTTATAGATGAGATGAGCTGAGAATTATAACTAATTTGCAATATCAACTGATACCGGTTTCTTGTCTTACTTGTTAGTAGGTACCTACGTTATCGTATACCTACGTAGTAAGTTAGTACCTACAAGAAGTGTATTATCGATGTTAAATGAGCAGAATAATCTATAAACAATCAGTTGCACACCATTACCATTTGATCCGATCACAAATGTTCAAGTGCTACCTCTGAGTGCTTCCATTAAAGACCTTATGTACAAGAAATACGTGCACGTTGCTTTAACATCAAATCATTACTGGTATCTACAATAAGGCAGAAATATGCGTGTTAAACTTTTATGAGCCGGCTACAAATTTATAATTAACAGTCACCTAACAATCTGTTTACGGGCTGTTAGATATCACATTTGCTTGGCGTCATAAATAAGGTTCATCATTACATATAATCTTATAATTTTATTGGACTGGGTCTTTACTGTTATCATGGAAAGAACCATTACGTTTATGGTAGCCGTGGCTGTTTACCCACTCAACACAAACTAATTATTATCCTCGTTTATTATCGCTGTGGAAGCATCACTTGGCATAGAAATTTAGCTAATTAGTTTATGGTCAAGTGGAAGGTAAACCAATTAAGTAAACAATGTTCCCTGTACAATGATAATAGTATGGTAATTAGAGATTCCGTCACAGATTGGTTTAATAGATAGGTTTAGGATCTACTAGTGTCTTTGATTGGCTTAGTTAAGGTATGCAAGGAATATGGAGCTAGAATATAGGTTTCCAATATATTAAAGGCTCTTTACAAATACCTACTGACTATTATCGGTCAGGATATCGTATTATAATATTGGAGATTACTCTAGAATGTGCCACAGTAAAGTGCCAACTGTAAAACAATTAACCTTCGTATTGCAATACAAACGTTGTTGCTTGAATGCTAATTTAATGCAGGATGTGTTCATTTTAAGAGAGGTTTTAAAAGCAAACATTACACAGTCGAGTAAAGGAGAAAATATAATAGTATTGAAGAATAAATATTGACAGTAGCTCCATGAACCATGATGATATATAATTCCGATTGCTGCGGAGCTACGGGTCTGGATAAATACAATTATTTCGCGCAGGTGCAAAGAGAAATCACATAATATTTATTTGTCTTTCAATTTCTTTGTTCAGTAAAGTGTGCAATTAAATATCATCACTTCCACTTGGTACGATAAATGGCATCGAGAGATGTGTGGTGCGTTTATTATCTGATATATCGCGAGGGGTGTCACGTCGGATGAAAGGAGAGGAGCGCTCGCGAGCGCCGCTGAGTGATCTACTTTTAAATGGCCGCTTAATGGTGACCGCTAACAAATTGCATGTGAATAAAATAAGCATAACACGAACTGTTAGTCAAGTAACTGTTTTTGTCGAATTTTATATGACATAATATATGTACCTATGTAATGACAACTGATCATTATTTAATATGGAGATCTCCGTAAGCAACCACTTTTATCGCTGAAATCAACAGTTTCCGTTGTTATCGATGCGGACTAAGAAAATCTCGTGTTTATCTACTGTAAAAATCTTGATAAAATAATAAGCTATGACGAATTTTGATGAAAAGACAATATTCTGATAGAATCTACACCAATACTATGCCTTCTACAAAATTGATTTTCAAGAATCCATAATAACCGATAAGAAAATAAAAAATAAACAAGACTAATGCGGTCAACATTAGTCATAAACGTATATTTTATTTTTGTAATTCGTCGAAGCTCCGTCGGAATACTCATCGATTTTGCGTACACTGACGAAGGTGCACCGCGAACAAGGTGCATTCAAGTGGAATCACAAGTCGAGTTTTTGCTTGGTAGCGATTACAGCACGCCGCGTTGCTCGCTTAGATGTGTGTTGGGTTACGACTAGCTTTCGAGCTCGCGCAAACTTGCCGTTTCAATCGCACGGTCGCGTGTTTGGATGAATGGGTACTATTAGCAATAACAATATCTAAATTATTTAGCGAAATGTGAGTTTGATTGCCTACTGTCGCAATCGCAAGACTACGATGACCTAATATAATATTTGTGACGTGGATAGGGGCTAAAGGGACAAGCGGTGCATACAAAAACTTATTTCCTATTTTTGCTTATTTTGAAGTTTTATCGAAGGTAGGTACTTATATTCTAATTAAGTTATAACTTTTTTGTACTATGATTTTGATATACCTGTAGACTTCATTTTAGTTATTGATACTTGGTCTATACTTGGATGCCTAAAGAAAACGATCATGATATTTTCATAATTACTAAACATTGCCATTTCAAAGTTACAAGGCAGTGCTAACTTTTATGGCTATGCATTCGGTTGAAAAATTCTTGTCTCGACATCTCGGCAAAATTCCAGATGCAATTGCTCTTTCAACTTAAAAAGTAAAATGTAAGAGGCTGATCTAAACGTCATGCTAATGTTTTGTAATTAGTGGCTTCATACAACAGGGTTTATATTAAGAATTGTTCCAATGTCACAAAATTAAATAATGTTTTTTAGATTTGCATATAAAAAACTTGGCGTTATTTTTTTAATACTGAGTCTTTTCTTTGTCAAAAATGTCGACTTATCACATTTATAAGTGTCAAAATCGATCGGAATCGCTAATTGCAAATGTATGCTATAATGTCCTTTATCCTTTTGATATGGACATGACAGTCGATACTAAAAGCCTGAGCTTTTTGAAGGATATGGCTTCCAAGACGTATGAAATCATAATTAAAATGCATAATGTAGCAACCTCGTTAAAGTGGGTTGATAAGTGACGGGTTTGCGACTGAGCGGCCGGCTAGGGGACGCCCACTCGCCGCGGACTAAACTTATCCTCACCCTTGAATCCCGCATTTTATCTGAGCATCGCATGCGATCGCAATAAAACTGTCAAACTATATATTCCTGATATGACAGATACGATATCTCCATTAGCCTGTGTACCGTCGACACGGCACAAACGAGCTTCTATAAAGAGACCAAATAAAACTCGTATCACGAATTTGAACGACTGCCAGTTTCATACTGCCACGTAGCATCGGTTGATCAGGGCCCAATGGACTCGCTCATAAATTAAAAGCCATCATATTTGTTTTTCGAACGAACGAGTAAATAAAATTCCGATTGACGGAGCGTAACTTTGCGCGGTACGTAATCAACAGTTTTATTCGGCGATTCCGCTCTGCCTTGATTTCGAGCCTCATCCTTGTCGCGAATGGAGCTCGTTCTTCATTTGAATATCTTTCGCCTCGGGATCCCTGTTGACGCTGATTAAATTCAACATGTCTGAAAATTTATATTGAATCATGGTTTTTTCGTTTGTTCTTTTTTTTATTGGAACCAAATCCATTCTTTTTGTACAGATGTTGAAGGTAATCGATGGGACGACATTCGTTGGATTTTCGGCCACGAACCGTGGCGCTAGTTAAAATGAAGGTCAGTAATTAACGGAGGAGATCAACAAGCCGTTCAATGCTAATGGGCCTTTCCACGTCAAAGGGCTAAAAGGCGTCGGAGCGCGTCTGTCCGAATAATGGGCCAACTTGTGCCCTTCCTGGCGTTCGGCTGCCGGAGAGCACGCCACGACCTCGCTCGACCCTCGTCAAGTACCACTCGATTAGCTTAACGCGTGCACGCTAATTATATTATTACCTCAATATATTTACGAATTTCCCATTAGCTTCAATTTTCTATTTTGATGCAATAAATATTTCTATGTTCGGCACCACCCCATCCAACATTTACTTCACATTTCGTTTTTGTACGTAGCGTTTACTTCGCCCTATCGATTTCTACAGAAAAAAATACTGTTATTTTATTCTCGAAGAGTGAAAAGTGTTTGATATCGATTTTTCTGCTTACGAGTTTTCTTACGTTACGGCTATTATCATTATCTATGAATCACCATTGGTACCTACTAGCCTCATTTCAATTTGACATCAACAGTAGAGTATGACATTTGGATCTTAAAAAGTGACGAAAACTAATTAATATGACATTATGATTGAAATGCCGCTGCTGAGATGCAGTTGTAATGGTGCGCATTAAGATATGGATTGACGTTCCACTTAACTCGTTGACTACCCAAGATAACTCATGTTAATAATTCATAATCGGTCTCGGGATTATTCAAATCTTGGTTAGGTAGACGATGTTTTTGTGCTTATAAATTAATCGTTATAAATATATTGAAAAACACGACATCGTAAATTTTACCGAACAATACTGGAAACTATTAAGACCCGAATTGCCGGATAATACGGGAAGTTTACGACGTTGTTCTGTTTGTGTTTGAATGTAGTCTCATTTGATAAAGTTGACAATAAAGTCTAATAATAAAATTTTAGACCTAGTTCGTTTTTGTGAAGCAGGAATTTATTACAAATTCGGAGCGACTCGTAAAACAGACCGCCTGTTATTAAGTGACAAATCGTCGGATTTGGTCGCCTCTACAGTCATAACGTCCAAGTAATGGTCAAATTATACACCGAGAAGAAATGTTGGTTCGGCATATTATGTTAGAACGTCTGCGTCCATTGTTTTCAGACATAATATTGAACTTATTATATTTTTTTACATTTCAAATATTATGTAGTTTTAACTTGAAATATTGTAAGTTGTGGATAACACATACCTACCTATCTCCTTCTAGTAACTCCGTCTTCCTTACGTTATTAATGTCCTTTGTAAATTTAGATGGAACTCACAACGACTATAAGATTAGTATAAATATAGCAGTAAAGTAAGTTCGAACCATAAATAAGTAGTATCTCGTGATATTCTTACATTAATTAGGGTGTAAACATTGTCATGTTAAAAAAATAAACAATTATTACGCTACGCATTTTTAAAAAGAAGCGACGTTATTTGAAATAAATATTTAAAACAAACTGCACTATAGTAATCGGACAAAGTGCATAAAAATAGCAAAACCTGCAAATGATTTGAATAAAACCCGTGAATCGAATATCGCCCTATCCTATCGGGAGTACCCGTCATTCGCGCGATTGACGTTTCCCTTTGCACAAAAAAAATCTGACGCTTGAAAAATGAATGATTAAAATTTTAATACCGAAATGCCGTATTACGTACTGTTTGAATAATTAGCGATCGAATGAACTGTGAATGGAACACAATTGTTGTATTTATCAATTCAATTGTTAATATCTCATTCGGCTGTCGTGTCGTCGTTTGTTGTTTCAGTTTATCCGTTTAAAACTTTATTAACGAGCGATCGGGTTTATTTAATTCTATTCGATTTACACCGGTCTTATTTTTATACTGTGTGTTATTTTGTATTTCCCTGCTATATGTCTTCAAATCTGATAATACTAACTCTGGTACTACTATTATTGATAACGAAGAATTTTCATGGCCATTGTTTAAGAGTTTTGTTGTAAAACGTGTCGTTTCAAAGCTCCGTATAATCGAATTCTATTCGCAGTTTTTGTGAGACCAACTCTTGAAAGACAAAAGGCACTCAAACGTAAGTATACGAGTCATGGAGTACCAAGTTCCTCTTTGTATTAATGTTCCCATTGAGTTTATCTCCGTCCTTTGTTATTTCAGTATTAGCGAAGTTCGCAAAACACACCTTTAATTACAGCTATTTGTGCTCACCGTCACGTAAAATTATTCAAATTATGCTTAATTTAGTGTTCTTTAGGCAACAAATTGCGGCGTATTTTTCCCTCAGTCGCGTTAATGGCCGTTTCTTGAATTTTATCCAACAGTTAAATTAATAAATATATTTAAATTCGCCTAAAATGGATCGTAAACTAAAATAGTGACCTCGTTTATAGTAAAAAAAAAAATTATCAATAGCTGCTTTAACCAGTACTAAAGAACCTACGTTTTACGTTGGCATATTTCAGTAGTTACATTTATGATTTTGGTAACTATTTTATATTTTACTAATGTTCTATAGGTAGTATGATGAAAGGGCTCAAAGATATTAATGGAATCTCCGTTCTTTACAATGAATATGAATTTCATGAGGGATGTGTAAAAGGTCATTTCATGTCAAAAGTAACTACATATATCTAAGTAAAAATCAGATCCATGAATTTCAAAATAGCTTAAAAAAAGAAAACAGTGGGAATTTCAAACGTTATACTTTAATGTAGCAACCTTAGTGCATAAAGTAAGAATTCAGTGCATTTCTACAAAGGCGGAAGGTTGTGGCGGCTCAAAGTGCCGACAAGGAGTTTCTGGCGCTCCGCTGCGCCGCGCTCACGTGCGACACTCGTGGCGTGCGGAGCTACGGGACTGGAAGTATTTGTAACGTGTAGTGAGCACTATACGGAGATTGTTGTTTTCTTATACATATTTGATGATATTTACTAATATTAACTTAAAGATGGCAACAGTTCCTGTTTTAGAAAACTTAACCCTAAAGCGGGTATTTTACAATGATGTTCGGTATGTTAAGTGTAGGAGATGCATTCATGTGAATGATAATTGAGTCTAAGTGAAGTCTATCCATGAAGTTAAGGATAAGCCTAAGAAAGAAGACAACGAAAATTTTAAACGTAATAGTATAATGTAGCAATCTCATTGTACAAAATAAGAATTCAGTACATGTTAACATAGGCGCAAGGCTGCGGCAGCTCAAAGTGTCGACAAGGAGTTTCAGGCGCTGCGCTCACGTGCGACACTCGTGGCGTGCGGAGCTACGGGACTGGAAGTATTTGTAACGTGTAGTGAGCACGATATGGAGATTGTTGTTTTCTGATGTATAGATATGTATTTATGTTTGATATTTGCTAATATTATGTATACTACCAGTATAAGAAGTAAACTTTGTAAAGTTAAAGTAGTTAACGTGCACGAAATATACTTGATAGCATGTGGCTACTGTGATTTTTATGTACTGTAATCAGGTCCTGATCTGGCCCTTTGCCATCTTCTACTCTATAAACCTTAACATGGTACACCCTGATAACACCTCATAAAACTTAACTGTCAAGGTGGACATGGTGGTAGCTTCGCCACATTAAAAAGCTTTTTTTTCTCAAACAATAGGTAAAAAAAGGTATACCTTATTTAAACAATTTACACAATATAACCGTAATTAAAACTATATGCAAAGCTTTAATCCACAAAGCAAGAATTCATCGGTTGGTCACAAAGCAGGAATGGCTAGGGTGTTTCAAAAGTGCCTACGAGGGGCGCAGGTGTTCTGGCTCAGCTCACGTGCAAGAACAGTCGCCCCTTCCGCACTTCCATTGAATTAAACTTTGAACTGGATAAGCCAACAGCGATAATAAGTACTAACACGATTGAGACAAAAATCACAGAAGTTTTGATAGTTTTAATCATTTTTTTTTTTGTAATAAATATACACTGGTTTTTTTGGCTTTCGTACTCAAGATGTAAAAACGAAATCTTATTTCTAAACAAACAAATAAGAATAATAAAGTTCTGTCGTTGGAACCGCCATAGATAAACGGATAAAATCTACATATGTATAATATTAATTTCACTGGAGTAATTAATTCGATTAAATTAAGCCAAGTAATAATTTCAAATGTCACATTAAAATAAATAGTCAAGCATTTCAGACAATGCCAATACTTACCTTACCAATAAAAATAAAATTGCTATTAAATTTAAAAAGTATAATAGTAATAAATTATGAAAAAAAAATGAAGTAGTCCTATCAAAAATAAGGTGTCTCATCCAGTCACGGCACTAACTCCTACAAGTGCGGACTGCAGTGGTCCGGGCCGTTGAATATTCGGCATAGACACGCTCTCTATGGCCAATTTTCAGGCAACAAATTTGAATAAAAGTAAAAAATAAAAGCTATCGGTATTGGTCAAAATTTTCTTTTGAACAATTTGCACTTTTCGACTGTTTCCTTTTTTGCATGGAATAATATCTAACAGGTCCATTTTTACTTCCGTCCGTATCCCACTATTTGACTAGATAAAAGGCTTGGATTAATGAGGTATTTATTGCGTTTTTTACTTAACTCTTGTGGATCAGAAGGATTACGTAAATACCGTTTCTGGTAATATTTTATGATTAGCTATTACCTAAAAAATTCAAGTCGGTGCAGCAGAGGGTAGAAATAGATTGTTGACGACTAATTAGCGTGTTAATTCCAGTCAAAATATCACAATACACAACGTACGTGTATTTTGTGATGGTATTTAACAAAATTCGTGTGGAACTTTGTCACAAGCACTTGTGGCAACATGCCTCGCTAATATCGCTAAACAGCACTAAACGGCACATTGTAGCGAGCACGCGACTGAAACTACAGCATCCCATTGTCACAATACATCTATCTGTTCGTACGATTGCCGTACGTGCCTAATCTGCGATTGACACGCATGGAACGTAAATAGGATTGCAATCGTTGTCAGGAATACTGTCTGTCGTAGAACAATTTGAACATAAACACGAGAATCGTCATTATCATACTTTTATTCTCATAACAAAGGCTTAGATCAGAAATACATGTCGATTATTACGCCCTGGTAACCTTAATTTTTTTTAGAGAATTCTGGGATTTATACGTCGAAATATTATTCTGCATCTGAAATGAATGCCAATTTTATTGTTGTGGGTATACGTACTTTGCTAATATGTATTTTTGTACTATGAAAACCATACCCAACCATAACTATACATAAAAGAGTCACTAAAACAGTTTTATACTGATTACAACACACAAGGAACTTCAATAATACTTTTGTTACAAATTATAATTGAGAAATCTTAAAAGTCAGTAAAAATATGCATTTAATGGGTTGACAATGCAATTTGCTCCTTTCATTATTAAGCCTAAAATGACTAAAATCGTATTAAAGTACAATAACACGACAACAGTTCAAGCTAACAATGTTAAACGGCGCATTGCAACTTTGCGTAGAATGCAAGAAGCGGAAGCAGCATGCTGGGCACATCCGAAAAGTTGAGAGCGCTTTGTGTTTAGAAGTCCAAATTGTGTTCGAAGTTTAAAATAAACTATTATTATATGGTGAAGGCAAGTTTATTATTATGTAACAAATACTTTATTAGAAATAATAGTGAAAATATACTTACAATTCAATGATTGGAATATAGAACTTAAATGTGCCGTCTTTAGGTCTTTAGGAGCATGGTGAGGCAGGAACATTTCCTTGGCAGTAAACCGTATGTAGCCGAGTGTCTATAGACTGCAGTTCAAGTTTTTTTATTAATTTTTGAAATTGTTCGTAAAACATAAAATTATTATTACTTTGTAAGTGGTAAAATCTGTTATTGTTATTAGGAAATTGCAATGTAGCTATATTCTTAAGAGATTAATTTTTACTAGCACTTTTGGCCGCATCTGTACGATACAACAATACTCGTACTAGTAATAGCAATAATTGCTAGCTAATGTAAGTAGTGGGATTATATTTTTTCTAAAATTGCTCTGCAGGATGTGAATGCGTTCCGCGAAACTACTAATAGTATGTTGTTACTAAACATTGTGGATCTAATTGTTTCATTTTCCAAGTGGTCTGTGAGCATTGTGGATAAGAGAATAAGAATTTAATTTTTTACGGTAAGATTGTTTTATAAATTTTCAGCTTAACTAGTTTTTAGATAAATGCAACTATGGAGATCGTTCAAATTAATAATGATTGAACGAATGAGTAAAAAGATTGAATGTGAACAGTCTTTGTTTAGTGGACTACATCTGACGTAATTGCCATACTTTCTGCAGTTTAGTTTTCCTAATATTATGATTGTTGTATTGTATATTTACGAGATTGATCAGTGAAATCGTACGCTAAATATAACATGTGAATGATTTTTGCTTCAAACCTGCCTAACTTACGAGTATGCCGTAACTTATTGGAGTTTATGAAACCGGATAAACATTTTCAGTTAGGTATCTATTGCCAAAAAACTAACCCGTTTACGTAAGTTTAATAAAACGTAATGTCAAAAATGTTCTTTTATACAGAAATATTTTGAACTAGGTCGTCTGTGGTTTTCAAAGCGTGAATTTCGGAATTTAGCGCAGCTGCGGAAC
>DWMA01000056.1:0-16756 GCA_018252035.1 Urbanus sp. 3 SS-2014
CAGGCAGGAGATATCGTACCCCTATTCTGGTCCAGGAACTACACCGACAACTTGTGATCCACCCTATAGAAACAAATCTTTCTTCATTTTTTTAATACTAAATACTTAGTTAATTTAATGTTAGCTTTATTATTGAACTAGTAGGTATAGGAATAAATCTACTGTTCTTATACATTATCCCGCATCTTGGATTATCATAGAAGAAAGCGTAACTTATGAACTTAATTACGGCCTATAATTTGCGCGAAGAACGCAATAAAGCACAAAATTACTTCCCATTTGAACAAGCATCGCGGAAGACCGTATCCAATGGAATACTTTTTTGTAACATTATCGCTTTGATACTTGGTTCATCTTTAGGCAGTGGACAGTAGTTTATATTATTAATGATTATTATCTCAGCGGGAAACCTTAAGAAATTTATAGATCCAAATAAATAAGTGCGTAAAATACACACACCTATTTCTTGATAATGTTAAGAAGAAAGATGGATATGGCAGTTAAATTGCTGTCAAGTCCTGTTTTACGATGACTGAGCTTCGTCCCAAATAAGTTTTTTGGAGAGTGTACCAAGTCTACCAACCAAGAGTATCAATGGAGACCGTCGTAAATGTTATGCTATTTTCGCTAATAACAACATTTTCATTACATATTTAAAATTTTCCCTGTAGTTTTCGCTTCATTCTCCAATCGTCGCTAATTAGTGACGAAGCAAATGCCCTATTAGCGAGATATATTGAGTCTTCACACGAGAAGTACTTTGCACAATAATAATAAAATTACACCGACAAACGTCAATCATCTACATGAAAGGTAATAGGAGATAGGTGAATGGTATACTGTTAAAATTTAATACGGAAATACTAGCTTGTCTGTAGAGATTGTCTTTTTGACAGTAGGTACAAATTTGATTTAGATTATAGTTTCCCTCTATTAATATTTGCAAGTTGATAAAGTAAATAGTATATTAAAAATCTTAATAATTCTGGATATTTTCAGTACTTGATAAAAACTATCATGTTTACCAAGAAGAACACAATAAGACTAAAGAGGCCAGAGATGTGATTAAATTGTTCCAGAATATTGGAAAAATGAAAGATTACTATAATTAAATAATATAATCTAAGCGTCAATACCACATAAACTAACATTCAATGTCTTTCAAAGCAAGTACAATAATAACATAATCATTACTAACACAACGTACTAATCTTCAATTTACACGCCACCGTATATCATCGACATCTCTCCTCACGAAGTTGTTTAGCGTGAGAAAAATGTGAGGTTAGGTGTCGAGATGTGTCTTCAAATAATATGTTTGGGCATTAAACTCTTCAATACATAATGTCGGACACTTTCTTCGAAAGGTTACGTCGGATGGTATCTGTTAGACCATGTCCGTGAGAAACGCGTGCAACAGATATACTGTGTTCAGTGTTCACACCGTTCATTCTCGCCTTCTATGCAAACAAAGGTCACGTTGAGATTTCAATAAACAAAACATGAAATACTATGTATTTGTCAATAACAGGTTCTATCGTGTTCTTATGATATACCTAAATGTGTAGAAAATACCAGAATTAAATAATTTTTTCCATATAATTTGGCAATAACAAGAAAACTTTATTACTATTAAGATTATCTTTTGAACAATCATGCGACACAACAATTAAAAGAATCTTTGAATGTTCATTACCGAGTTCAAGTAATTAAAGCTTTAATTATTCGAAACTCGGAGAAGCGAAAGCAAACTGAATCATATTTCCAATAGACAAATAGAAATCTATCCCGCGTTCACGGTAGGCGCGCCGCTGTAGCACGATTTCATATTATGAAAACTAATATTGTTACATATCTCAAATATCTTCTCAGAATAAATAGACAGGACGAGGAAGCCAAATGACAAGCAATATATATTTTTTGTTTGCGTTGATAATAATACTTTGTTTTCAAATTACGTCGACAGTGCTCATGAAACTGAGTCATTATTTTGTTGACTATAATTCATAGTTCTTTGCACAGCTGGAATACAAACCGCGAGTTTAAGTTTAAAAATTATGTTGTTGATATTTCATGCTTCTGAGAATTAATAAATTGATCATCAAGCCGTAACATAATATAAAAGTAATGTAATAAATATAGTTAACAAACAGTAGTAAGTATTGCAAAAGTTAACATTTATAGATAACGCGACAATAAGTATAGGTAATGATCTGGCATTTAACCTCAATGCACGTCTGTGGGATCAAGCCACACCGCAGAAACAGACTCTACTACGATATCTGAGAGATGTACTTAGGTTTGTATAAACTTTTAGGAAACTTTTAGTTAATAAAATGAATGAAGCAGAATTGTATATGATTCCTGAACCACTATAGAAAATAATACTGTGTGTTAGAAATCTAATCAAATTATTTGCAGGAAAACATAAAGACACTCTGGACACACAGCCAAAGTTATTTTTTTATATGTAACGATAAACTATGCATTGCAATAAATTCAATAGAACATGAGCATAAGCATTGTCTAAACTCTAAAGTATCTAAATGAACAACACTGTGTTATAAACGTTGTGGTTAGGGTTTACATATGTAACGCCAACTAAAAGTAAATATCGAAGACAAACGTTATCAAGTAATTTTAAGTAAACGACATTTTCAAATGTCTTTTAACATGCAACAGCAAGGTGTGCCAAGTGTTGCAGAACACAGTGCGCTATGGAAATAACATTGGATTCTCTCCGCCAATTCACGAAGACAGTTTGAAAATTTCATCTACGAGAGTTGAGCTGTATTTTTTATTTACAACCTTGTAACTTTGTATACCTTTTCAAATACTAACCTACTATCGAAGCTGTTTGAAATGACCCATAATGTTTTGAATACATTTTGTAACCCCTGATTAGAAGTGTTGAAACAAACATGTTTACAAAAAATTTACTTTCAAATCATAATCAGACTACTATTGGTGACATACGTATAGAGTAGAGATATCGTAAGAAGTATACCTAGCTACAGTAGGCTTATGAATACACAAGGAAATCACTGGTTAGTAAAATTGTCACGGACGAGCACGAAGTAATGGTCGCACACAAATAACCTAAATATGTTATTAGCTTAACAAGTTCTTTTCAGATGTAACTAGTTAGGTAGCTGAAAGAATTTTCGGAAAAGTGAAAGATACACAATTAAATTTCAATCCTCAAAATTAATGCACCGTTGCAAATGTTTATTAAGACTTGAAAGTACATTCAATTGAAGAGAAACTGAAGAAAGATATTTATTAACAGATAAAACTTTACTTTTACGATAGAAAGTAATTTAGCAACTGACAGAAGAAAGAGGATTTTTAATTTACCTTAAACGATTTTATTGGACAAGCAGAAAAGTCTTACCATTTTTGCGCTGCACACAAAAGCAAGAGAGCATTTAGAGCAGAAACGTACAAAAACTGCGCGTACGATACATGTAACGTTCAGCGCACGAGCCTGAATACTGAATAAACTCTACAATCATAACAGCGAGTTTCCAATATCGGTGTGTTTTAGCCATTTAGCACTCGCGACACGTGCTTATCAGCGGTTTTGTAGTGTTTAGTCTAGGTTATCTACATAACACAATGCTCAGTTTACACTTGAGAGGGGCACAGAACAGGATTTCGCACGGGAATATATGCGTGCCCGTATTTCCATTGTTTTCGCTGGGAAATCTGAACCCTAGGTAGCAACAATGAATGAATAAATAGGCAAGGGCCGTTTGGAGTTGTTGCGTAAATATTAAGCCGTTTTCACATACGATCACGTTACATGGTGTTACGGTTCAATTAGGCCAATTAACCAATTGAACGAACGCATGGTTAAAATAACGTTAGTTGTCACTAAGAAACAAACATCATTAGACTAAGCGTTGACACGAGTTGATTTAAGCGATCTTTCAATTACTCCGGAAATATCCATCCTAATTTAAAATGAATAATTGAAGCAATTAAAGTCTGAACAAATATTTTTGACTTAATGGAGGATGTTAAAATGTCGCAATAAATAATATGTTTATTTTACATCTTTTCAAACGACAGGAATTTACAGAGTTCATTAAAATCACTTAAGACGGGGATGTGGGTTGTTAAAAACTGAACGAGCAGCTGTTCATTTTAAATGGGGTGCATGGTAGGTACATGAGACGAAAAAAAAACAGCTGTAAGTATAATGTAAATTTAGTACAGCTTTCGACTACTAGTAACTTACGATAAAAATCGGACAATAACGCAATTTGGAGCAAATAGAAGATTCCTTAGAAATAAAAGTCTCCTTACAATTAAAAGATAAGTCTAAAGAATTAGAATAGGATAAAAATATGTTTGACAAATACTTGTAACATACAATTCGATTCTATTTGAGTTTATTTTAAGTAGGCATGGTTAATTGTATAAAGAAAATATTAGTTTCAAAGTTATTTCTCATAATATTGTTTTAGTCTTAACAATAATATAAATCCTATAGAATCCGGCGCAGCTGCCATATTATTATGGAAATAAATCATTTAAAGACGGACAGTAGGTAAAAATCGTGAGAAGTGATAAAAAGTTAACCGGTTGTTGAATACAACTGGATTGCGTAAGTTACTTACTTTTCTTGGAACCAAATATGGATTTGAGTTTTGATATCGTCCTCTTCTTCATATTCGGTTTATTCTCACGCTACGGCATCAATTCACATACAACTGTTGCTTGCATCACACACATCAGCCCAAAATACACTACACTGCGTCCTCAAGTTTTTAGGTAGTCAATGCTTTTTGCTCCTTTTGCCGCTCTTATTTCCGTGCTACGAAAATAGGTCCATCGCTACACTTGTGCCGGCGCAGGCGCATCACTCTTACGTATAAATTTCCGATAACATCTCTCTGTTTATTGTTTCTTCAAAGAGCACATCGGCTATGTCCACGCATGAAACTACAGCTAGCACACCGACGTTTGATTGACGCGAATACTAACAGCCATTTTAGTGTTATCTCCGCACTCGTTCTTATCTTATATCACGTAACCTAATGAACGGCGATAAAAAGTTCTATTAAATTTTCGTAAAATTGAACATCAATTTACGCGCGCGGTTTAGTAGACAAAATCCAATTATATCGTCGTAAATTATAAATATTCATATATTTATTAAAACAAACGTCTTGTTACGTGGACCGTATCAATCGAAAAATAGCCCGAGCTTTGGTTACACAAGTTGTTGACCGTTTATAAGCAACGATACGACTTGGACCTATATTTTTCACAAGGAAATATAGCGCTGACGGCTATTCTTGATCATGCTGCGGACGCAACTAAACGCAGCGGCGCACGCGCCACGCACGAGTATAATGGAGAGCTAGCCGGTAAACGTACTAACACAAAAATTGTTACAAACGATGGACCTT
This sequence comes from Urbanus sp. 3 SS-2014, assembly GCA_018252035.1. Taxonomy (NCBI): domain Eukaryota; kingdom Metazoa; phylum Arthropoda; class Insecta; order Lepidoptera; family Hesperiidae; genus Urbanus; species Urbanus sp. 3 SS-2014. The sequence goes on from DWMA01000056.1 coordinate 5,421, forward strand.
CTTCCGTTGACAAAATTCGTTTCCGTCGGAGCCCAATCAACCGGTGAAACGAGATGAATGCGTCTCATTCAAAGGGAGCTTGAACGGTTTCATTGGCTCAGTGGTGACAACACCGGAGACAACGTATCCGTTGGCCCTTTTTAGAAATGAAATTAACGACTGCCACTTTCGGGAACAGACACTCACAATGAGAGCGGGTCGGACATAAATCACGGGGTGCGAAAGGTGTGGGAACATTAGGGGTTGATGGGGACGAGCGAGATGGAATATGGCAAAAACTTCAAAAGAATCCCTTTGAACTGTTGCGAATCGTTACGGTGCAAATTATCATGAGTAAAGTGGTCGAATTGACTAATACTTTGTAATTTTCATACCTAGAAAATTGTGTTTATTGTGTACATAATTATAAATATAACAATACAAAATGTAACAATAGTCTAGTAGAGGCAAAAACGAATATACAAGGTGATGGTAGCATCTTGCAAAATAACATTTGCAAATATTTGAACACGCCTAGGCCAATAGTTAGAATTACTGCAAACAGTATGCTGCAATACCTATAGCACTACTGCTAAATGTTTCATCAAATGTCACGTTATTTATGTATTCTGCTTAGTATTTCGTGTTATTTATATTAGTAACATGTGTCAATGACACATAAATTACAAGATTGCTTTCAATCACGATTAACACTTACTTAAAAGCTTGACGATTAATAGATGGTTAATCTAATGGTTTAGTGTGATTAATTGGCGCTGTTTTTGACTATATTCAAAAAATAAATAATAAATTTTAATATTGCATATTTTCCTACATAGTAGATTTTGCAAAAAAAACAGGTTACATATAGAAAAAATAATACTGATACGTCCTTCTGACACAGTTGAGAAAAACAAGTTTACCAATGGAAAACGACATGTTTTCAAACAGCAGACAACAAATTAAAATTCAAACCATCGTCCGCTTTAAATTCATATACAAGTATCTCTTCTTCGTTAGCAACGTTCAAGTTTGCAACGTTTTGCCCCCATTGAGATCATTGACGCGAGTCGGACCGCTGCTCGGATGAGTTATTCATATTACCATTCATATTATGCATGCTCCGAACGGTGCACTCAACCCCAAAAAAACCTTTGTTATTATTCCTTCCAATAATCACATTTTAATAAATCGTTAAATACACGGTCGGTTGACTTGTCTTATGTGAAGAATTGTATTATTTTTAATTATCATATTTACATTATTCTTTAGACCAGAACACAGAAAGCTTAAACTGTTGGCGCAATTTTGAAGCAGTAACATCATCTACCTTTCAGATATTTGTAAATAGCAAGCAAGATAGTCGAAAAGAATTTGATTAATCAAGACCTTTCATTTGATTAATTAAAAGCGTCATGAGTCACCAAGACCCAGATCTCTATCAACATCTCTAGACCACCAGCTCTGACAACGTGAAAGAAACACGTTGCTCAGAAACGTTTAGTAAATAACTTCCACTTATACCGGTTTGTGTATCGTTTAATTGCGTATGTTATCGGTGATATACGATCGTACGTACGAGATTACGCTTTTATTATAATGAAGTAGAGTTAACTTAAACGCCAGATGTATTATCGATAAGTGGCAGATCGATATTATTGATTCTTCTGTTATTAGATGGTCAAAAGGGACTTTTCCGTGAGATTGTTACAGTATTTTAGATAGATCTTGTTGATAGATTGCATTGACGGTCTTATATGGGTTTTATTCAAATGACTTTGTTAATATTTTTATTCCACTTCAATTTTAGAGATATTTAGAAGATATTAATTTGTTTTTCTTTTTTATTTTAAAAATCAAGAAAATTTTGTAGTTTCTTTGATCAGCTTCATTTGTTTCATTTCAAACTTAATTTTAGTTTTCTAGTTTTTCTTGACACTAATTTTATCACTCCCACCTAATGAAGACTAATGAATGCTATACCACATACGTTTCCGGTTACACGTATTAATCGTCAAACAATTTGCCGAGTAACTAAATAAACAGTCAAACTGTCACTATTACAACGTCTTCAAACCACTCGTGTGAAACAATTCTCCGGTTTCACAAAGATTGGTGGATATGATCGTGTCGACTATAATTGTGTCGACAGATACTTAAAAACAACTAATGTAATGAATTTAGATTACCGGAGGAAACTTCTATTCTTCTTAAAAACAGCAGAGCTAAGAGCTGCTATGTTGTTTAAAGGTAAGGTTAAGAGATATACGCGTCATTCCTCATAAATCTTCAGAAATATCATAACTGTTGCTGACCTTGGTAGGAGTCCCATTTGTAGGAGTATGTCTGTAAGCGATTATGTCCACATACTTGCAAGTGACCTGCATGCTCGTTATCAATTCTTTATATGGCTACCTACTTACAGGCTACTCGCCATCAGGTAGACTGCATGACCCTTTATTATTCCTATATCATAAAAAGCAATTGCAAGCAAACTAGCTTCCTTTCCTTGAATAAATCTATCAAACTTCATTCTGGAGTACGTAATATCTAGAATTAAATTTCAAATACCTAAGTGCTTAAACACTGTGGACTTTATAACGAAGAAATAGTGTGTGTGGGAAACAAAAGTATCAATGCATGAAGAAGTGTAAATTTACCTAAGTACATTAAACAGTTAGCAGTTCCCACAGTTCTGATCGTTTGTCATGATAAGACCGCATTCTACGAGACTTGATATCTACGTCTTTGTATGGTTCATTTTTCCCTATGTGAATATTATTATCTTATTCAAGAATTAGGCAACTATGTCATGATGTTTCATTAATTTACTTAATGTCCGTTTGTAATGAAAGTAATGAGTGTAAATTTTGACGTTTTTTTCATAATTCTCAGAGACTTGTTATAGTTGTTATTGGTTTCTCTGTCAGGATACATATTACGGGATTCTAATAAATTCAAATAATGTCAGTGCGACACCAAAAGAAGACTAAAGAAGATTTTTTTAGTTCTGACAATGCGATCAAGACGTTTTCCACATTTCGGAAGTAAAAAAAACTCTAACGTATTACTCTAGTTTAGATTGAAATTGACAACAGTTCGCCTAATACTAATTCCTTTACTCTAAAACATATGAAAAAAGGAGGCATATATATTTTTATCAACCACTTATACCTCCTACCTATCGAGGGAATAGGTGGGCTTAGGTACTTTTATTATTGGTATGTTCAACAACTATAACCGTTATCAACCAGATATGAACCTTCATAATGTCGTTTACGCCTACGATAGGTTTCGACCACCTGTTATAGCACAATACCACATACCAAGAGACTATTATGACTTGGATATTGCATAAAAACTATATTCTACGTCATAATAGCTTAATGGGAATATTATGCAACGAGACGGCGATTTTAAATAACAGGTAATCCTTTGTGCAACTAAAACATTTTTATTACCTTTTGGAAAATTATTAAATGATTTTCACTTGTTAAAATAAATCTTAATAAACTCTTGTATAAATAAATGTCATCCACTAATTGGCTGAAAAGTAAATTATCTCCAGGATAACATAACATCTCTAAAGCAATGGCGAGGCGATCGACGGATAAACTTATGACATTCTAGATTTAGATACAACCGACAAAGTAAATACGTACCAAAACAATGTGCGGAAGACGGCACAAGAAATATTTAAACTGTACAACACAATAGCGTTCAAAAATATTCGTTAATGAGGAAACGATTACATGTGGAAAATGTAAAAACATGAAAATAGTAAAAAAAACTACAATTTTAAGACAGTTTTCAAGACAAATGTTGGTATTGGAATCTAAAACAAAGCGCCAGTCATCACGCTATCGATTTAACTTAAAAATAATCTTAGAAACTGTTACAAAAACAAGTAACATAGTTCCTCGAATTTAGCACCGGAGATCATATTACACGATAATGTGCAAGACGTGACTTTAATCTGATACACGACAAGAAACAACGGCAGATTGTCCAACTACACATAATTTTAGTTTCACACGACTATTCACTTGCTATAATGCTCTATGCTACCCGAATACCGTTTACGAGTACCTTAGACTCTGATATGAACATGGACCATAGTTCAGGCATAAATAACTGCTCATGGTTTTAGTAATATTTCATATTGCAGAATGTGATTGTGTAGAGCAAGTGTACTATTAGAAAGGTTAGGATTAGGTAAGCAAGAAGTTAGATAAATCGTAAACAAATAATATGTAGGTAGTGTCTATATTTAATGTTTCATATAGAGACATTATATTGGGAAACTGTTAGGTATTCAAAAAACTTAATGATACTAATTGTTGTAGACAATTATTCAAAGTTAATAGAAAGGACGTTCGGTAAATCAACGGGTTAATTACCGCGTTCTACAATTAATGTAAGTATAAGTACCATGTGATTTTAGATATTTATTACATTTTTGTTTGGTTTTGTCAAGTCCACGAAGACAGAATATAAATTATAACTAATCTTTAGTCGTCATTGTTACGTACACGGTTAAAACCATTGCAAAATTGGTCGAATGGTACCTCTCAATAGTTTGATTGATTGGGTGTATCAATTCCCTATTGACCTATATTTCTACTACTTTTAAGATTTATATTTGAGTACGAAAAATAGTACAATTGATGTTCCATTATATGTATCAACGGTGATTTGAATGAGTAACAACGATTCCGAATCATTACTATTACAGATACCTACATAAATATAATTGGATGATACCAAGATATCAATTCATGATTGATGATCATTAGAATCAATTTAGATACAACTTATAGCCATGAGGAATGGATACTCTAGTCTCGTGTCCATAACGATAAAAAAATCGACTCCAATCCCGAGGACGTCCGATAGCTGGAATTCATTACTCCAAAGAAAATCTTGAATTAAATCGAGAATAGAATGACATCTAATTATTCCTTCAAGAATCTTACTATGTATAATATTTGTGATTTTTTACAAATCAACATTGCATAAGAGTTTCTTAGTACGAAACTATTGTTTCAATTATGTTTACTTTACTGGATTAGCAGCAGTAACATAGATACCCATCGTGAAGTAAATTACAAGCCTCGTGCATGTTTTAAAAAATACAAGCTTAACAAAAATACAAGGTAACCTTCAAGAATCTAACGGTCATCGACCAGATACAAGTTGCAAGTTCAGACCCCAAATGAATCCTACACAAAAATAACTCGATGAGCGTGCATTTTGCAACACACGCTTTATGATTTTTAATGATGCAGAGAATAGCATGATCAGGGAATTAATCCCTTTCACCGACGATATTTTCATTGATGAAATTGAAGATGAGAGAGCAAGAAAGTAAATAGTATTATTTATAACGATTGATATGGGTTTATTTTTTGAAAGCACGAGTATACCTAATATGCAATCACAGAACAATCCAGCAAATATTCGTTTATTTGACAAACCACAAAGCGAACTTATGTATTCAAGCAATAGTTACCTACGTTGTTTTGTAAGATCCAAACTCAGTCGAGGATGCTTGAAAAATCAATATCAATTCGAAAATAAATCTCATCATCCTGCAAGTTTAATATTCAAATTAAAATGCTTGGTTCCTACAAGAGTAGGTATGTAACTTGTTTCTATGAGTTTTCATTTCTGAGAATCACCAGTTTTTATGAAATTACTGCTGTTGCCTGTAGACCAAGATCGGTTGGATTTACGATGAGGATCAGTAGAAGACAAAACGCTCAAAGTTGTAATCTGATTGCAAAAGAAACATTTTGAGTAAATCAGTAGATACGAGTACATATATCTTAGGGGTCTCAAACTCAGACAGTAGGTAGATATTAAAGAGAATTTAGATAGAACAATTTTATCGAGCTAGATAGCTATTCAAGTATTAAACAAATGGTAATGAAAGACAAGGGCAGGTACTCACCAATTGTGACGTAAAGTTCTTTGGTTCATACATGTCATAGTAATTACTGCTTGCTAGTAAAGATGAATTATAATTCTCAGTAGTAAGTACATAGCAATATGCAGATAAAATGAAGTAAATAGATTGAAGTATCGATTATGGTTTAGATTACAGACGGGATTTCCGTGGAATATTATAGTGAAGCGATGATACGGCACACATGAAGGTATTTAAGGATAAGTATCATGCTGTTACGTTGATGATCGAGAACGTTCATTTATTAACTAGGAAATCATTTTTAAAGTTTTAAAGTTAAATAATAAATATACTAGAATAATGGAATAGACTAGGATGTAAGAAAATCTTAAGTGCATTTTAAAAACCTGAAACAACCGACATATAAGTGGAGTCCTGCGTCGGTAGCAATTTTAATAAAGAATGTTGGCGATGTCCACTAAGATCCATTTTAAAAGATCCATGGATCTTTTTGCACTGTTTGTCCACATAAAATCACGGATCATGAATTAAAGTGGACAAAAAAGTGCAAAAAGATCTTAGTGGACATCGCCGAAATGTTAGAAGACGTGCGTATTACTTGTATGTACGTAAATGTCTTTCAAAATTGTGTACAGGAAACGTTGTACGGCGAATACATTGAACTAAACACTAGGAAATTTTAACGAACCTAAATTGATGACAATGAACGTCTTATCATTCGCAAACACGCCAGGACAATTTGCGAAATGGGGAACGAATATTTATTTGATTTGTATTTAGACATGCTTAACGTCTTTTAATAAATTTGACAATAGAGGCAACCAACTTTTAATCGTCTGTTCATTTCTAATATCTTGTCTGCCTACACAAAGCAAGTTAATAGGTACCTGAATAAATTATTAAATATATTTTGACGAAATTTACAGTACTTACACACATGTATAGATGAATCTATCTATAGGAAGTAACATGGCTAATGTACACCTACCCTGCTTTTATTGATAAATACGAGAACAACTTACGACCTAAATCGAAATAGAGGAAAATATGAAACGAAATCTCACTATAGTTATTACCTATATGTATCTACGTATGGATCTATGAATAGCGTTTAAAAAGTCATAATATAATGAGAGAAAAGAAGGACTTTTATTTTTAATCCTACAAGTTTGGGACACCTTGAATCAGTCGCACTGTATTGCTATACGATCAGCATGCCGCACTAGCATATACATACATATCAAGAGCCGCCTTCAACCGAATGACGTAACGTGTATTGCCTATTTGTGCGTAATTGCATATTTACTAGCCATTGAATCTAAGTTATACAGCCTAGCCCAAGTACCATAACTGTCCAGCCTTTTAATAGCTCTAGCTCTAGACCTCTAAGCTATTCAGGCGAAGGTATAATTAATAGGCTTTGCCTTTGACTTATATATTTTTATTTATTAAAATTGTAAAAATATGAAATGGAAATGCAAAACCAATATATTATATGTACTTACTTAACGGAAAAGTTATAGTTAAATGTGAAAATATTTATATGTAGGTGATACACACTGTAAAACATTTCATACCGCAAAAAATACAAAGCATAATTATCATAAAACAAAATTACTAAATAATACTCAATACACATATTTTCCTGACACAGTGAGATGTTAGAATTTTTCATATTAAAAATAAATGTATTTTTAAATTCTGAAACACATTTTTTTAAATATTTCCTCCTTATGCCACAATTAAGGTTTCTTTAAATACATTAAAAATTGATAAAATAAAAATTAAAACAAAAAAGAACTTTGTTTAAGTCATGATTTAAATAATTATTTATATGTTTTAATAATGCCGCTTGGATAATTATTTCATATATTCAATTAACTGAATTAACTTATGTACATACAGTATAAATTTTAGTAGCTTTTTGCGCTTGATGAAAACATTTTACTTGACTCACAATTGAATTCAGACCATGGCAGCGCTGAACACAGCTGTTATAAGGTAGTAATAAGGTGCGACCGGAGTCAGACTATAAGGATTTTAAATAAATCTACTTTTAAAATACCTACCCATTTAATCATAATAATTATGATATGTTTAAAGAATTATTTTGTAATAATTATGTAGTTAACCAAATTTTACTATAGTGATCTTGTAATATTAAATACAAATATATTTAAAATTACAAAATGCCTCTTTTTAAGAATAAACTTGAGGATAAATTTGTAGTTTACAGAATAGATGTTACATTAAACATTTTAATATGTATAATATATAGAAAATTAAAAGGAATTGGAACCACACATATAATATTATCAATCCCTAATAGATATATAAAAAACTTTAGGGACTTGTGTTCTGAATTAAAAACAAAAATGGATCAAGATTTATAATTCTTTAAAAAATATATTTTGTTACCTAAATATTTAAATCCTAATAATAAAAAAGAATCTCAATATTAATGTTATACTAAAATATAAGTAATAACTTTTTATATTCAAAAGACAAAAATAATGTTAATAAATAAGGGAGTATGTAATTTTATTATTTCAAATAAAAAATGATAGTAAAATGTAATATAATACATAATATGTTAATAATCAAAAAAATATATAATCTAAATGTGGTTGTATTTAGTTAATGAATTAATCAACATAACAGGATTCTATAAAAGGGCCTTCGTAAGGAACCTGTTCAAATTTTTAACATTTCTATATTATATCGACCTTTAGTTAAGCTGCGTGTTCCTTCAATATTTTTTAACTCATAAAATAAAGCTCTAAATTACTCACCTTCGTAAATCTCCATCTCTATTCCGGCCAAAAAAATATCAAAAGTTTTTGAAAACGTTTCTATGACGACGCATGATAGCAGGCCTAATTCGATTCTTATTGGTCACAGATAAAGTATGATTTCATATGTGCTTTTGGATTGGTTCTTCATTGGAAGTATTGGAACCTAATCTGACATTTGGGCGTATATTGACATCTGACGTTTAGTGACGTCTAGTGTATAATCTTAAAAAAAAATCCCTGTTATAAGGGAAACATAATACATAACTAAATTCTATTATAAATAAATTACAGAATATATATTATGATGGAAAAAAGACATAAAAGTCAAAAATATGTTTGCGTATTTGGTAGATGTTTTACGCACTAAGTGTTGGCAGTTTGTGTTGGCAGATTGAGAAGTCGAATTTTGTATTTTTAATTGTTTGTAAATTTAATTATTGTTATATGAACAAATGTTAAGACTTTATTCATATAACAAACTGATAATAAGCATTATCCAAAGTCTATGTTATTAACAAATAGTAGTGACAAGTTATAATGCGATTACATAAAGACAATCATTATAATATATAAATTAAATGCGTGTACATCCAATAATAAGAAAACTCTATATCTAGTTGAATGTTTCATTTTTAGAATAATCAATGTTTGAATTCATTTTGAACTAATCATAAAATATTATTTAAATTAATAATGGAAAACAGGTATGATGGAAAACGCAATATGGCAATAATATACATGTTGACAATGACGTATATTTATGACAGCTGGAATATTTTTAATAATTGGTTTTTTACATCCAACATTATTTTCGTTCAGCCAAATCTTTTAAACATTTTTGCGTTATAATTACTGGAAGAGCTAAGTACATGTGGAGTTTGTTTTAAAAACTGACATATTTTTTTACTTGATTTGCTGATACATGTTAATAATTATTTTAAAAAAGCAGTGGTTATGTACTCTTATATTATCGTGGGACGTCTTCGTTTCGATCCGACGACGGACATTTTAAAATAAATAAGCTTATAAAACGAAATAGGTACAAAGAGTAAAAATTGTATTACAGTTTAATGTCTTAATTTGTTCATATTAAGGAAGCCACGAGAAAAAAAACATCGTAAAATGGTACAACGCAGAATGTGCCGCGTTTGCATCATTTAAACGAAGATTGCCAACTCAGCTGATTCTATCTATCTATCTATCTATCTATCAGCCTTTAACTGTCCACTGCTGAACATAGGCCTCCCCTAATCTACGCCACTCCGCCCGGTCCTGAGCCGTCTGAATCCAGCGGTTTCCCGCCGTCTTCTTTAGGTAGTCAGTCCACCTGGTCGGGGGGCGACCTGTACTCCTTTTGCCTAGACAGCAAAATATAGCAAAGCTATTTATTAGTAATTGTGATCATAAGTAAGTGCCCAATGTCAAATGCTATTATTCTTTTAGTGGGAGCTAAATAATTATCCATGTATTAAGGTATGTGGGTAACATGTATTATATAGAACACACAATAAATAGTACATATTGTTATTTATCAAATCGTTCAATGTTCTCTGGCAAATATTGGCAAACCAACTGCATATTGTTACGCTTACATTCATCAGTGCTTCCTAGAAGCGCAAAAACAAGAAAGAACTCATAAGAAATTCATTATACGTCTTCTGTTATACTTTATTTCATTTGTTTCTTCTCAGCTATAAATGTTAGTTCTCCGTTCCTTGCGAGTGGTTTTTAGTTTTGAATTTAAATGTTTTCTTACAGTTGTCTTCAATTAAAGTTAAGAAATAAAATACGAAAAGTTCCAATGACAACAATGAAATTTATATTGAGGTTTTTTATGCAATGGAAGGAAGTGAACGATTGAACATTTGAAATCAACACTGGCTTGTACGGAAATGTTACCTGAATTCGATTACAAAAGCTTTCGATTTCTAATCTCATTTATAAGTCAAATAAAACGAAGATGGGCACTATCGAAGTCGATTTTAAAAAGGCTGCACTACTATTCTATTAGCAGTAGGTAGTATTAAGAATTTGTTAGTAGCAGACATGAAATTAAATTTAAAAGCAATATATTTTAAGTAATAGAATATAAAATGTAAAAGACGCTAAACGTGCTCTTTTTATTTATGCGCGTAGTCCTTTGGTTAATTTACAATGATAAAAAGGTTCACTTGCAAGCTGAATTCGAAAATAATTAAGTAGAAATCAATACGGGTAACTGCGAGTATCTGACTCCGCTCCCACGCCGCAGCGTCTGATAGCCTCCATTGAATTATTTATATCGCATTTTCACTGATGTGTTTATATCGGAGACGCAAATGTTCACTGAAAACATTGGAAAGGAACGAAGAGCCATAATACGCTTTGTTTTATAATTAGGTACGTTTTTATTCCATGGATGTAGTTAATAAGCGAGCAGTTCACCAAATGTTCCAAATGAATATTGCGATAAACTCTGAATATAAATATTCAAAACTCTGATAAATATTTCATTTATCCCAGGTTAAAAATAAGGCTTGTTTGCCACTTAAAAATATTTATTGGCATATATAATATTTCAAAATAAAAAAAAAATATTTATTATCTATTGTTATTACCGTCGATTCTGATTTTTTGTAAAATTATGTAAAAAA
>DWMA01000057.1:0-16733 GCA_018252035.1 Urbanus sp. 3 SS-2014
CCTATAATGTAGATCAACGAGAGTCCATTCGAAAATTGCGAAGTCCACCATAACTCCGTGTGTTCCGCTTTTAATGTAAGTGCGAGAATGAGTTGTAAGCGTGTCTTAAAAGTCTTCAACAAGATAATAAAAGATATTAAAATAAACATTTCTTCCCAAACTCGACAAAGAAATAAGTATTCAAACCGAACCCATCACGACATAATGTAATAATACTCTTCACCATAAGCCACTTAAAATGCAGAATACACACCGATGTCCCCAACCATTCTTGATACGTAGCATTGGTCATTATTTAAAAACAGAACACACTCGTTGACATAATCGCGCTTCCATAATGGGCAAAAATACATTGTTTGGTGTATGTCCTGAACAATAGAGTTAACAGTAAGACTGCTTCTTATTCCGCTCGGATACGGACACAGAGGGACCGGTTGAAGTCTGTAAATTCCGTACATTGTAATTCAGATTGGATGTCGAAACGCACGAGTCGGCATGCGGCTATGCGGATGCTTTAGCTTCGTCTAAGGGTTTAACGCACTTTGAAGTATGAATATAAAACGTAAAACTTTCCGTGCCACCTACCAGATGAAATGGGCCACCGATATGTATACCTACGGTTCACACCGTTTTAACATCATTAAAAATAATACTCGACGCTCGGTTGTATTCTAGGAAGCAGAATCGTTAGCTCCTTCCGCATCTCCGCCTACTTTATTAATCAGTAAATGTCTCGCGGCCAATAAAAATGCGGCATTTATAGACTAGCCATATAAAAAACATAAATCTTAAGCAAAAGAATGGTCTCATCTCGCGATCCCAGCCAACATCAGAGGAACTGATTTCAAAGGCGCATCGTTTTTCATAAAGCCTATAAACTCAGGTGTTAAGAATAAAAAATAATACATAACTATGTTTTGTTATAATTTTAAATACTTAGTTTTATTTTATACCTTTCTGTTATCTGTTATTATGGTTATACCCAAGCAACTGAAATACTGTTTTCATTAAAATATAAATTCCACTAATGTCTTGGTTTTTTTTTGTAGGTACTTTCCTAATCTCTTTTTGATTTCATCTCACTATCTACTTATTGATTCATAAAACATATTCATAGAGCATATTTCGAAACATCATGGTATCCCACATGAGTAGGTCTGTAACTTAATTCTATACAGGTGCGGAGTAATAAAAATGATTTCAAAGAATAAATTTATTATAGTACCGTCTAACTAACACTGCGACCAATAAAATTGCGAAAAAGTGCTAAACCTTTACAGAGTGACAATGAAGAGCACATGACACCGCTATAGTTTACCAACACATGTCAAATTACGATTTTTATTTGTTCCCAGACTTCTTCATGAATCGGCATTTTAAACAAGTGCGGAATCTTTAGTTTTGATATCAAACAATCAAAACAGAAATCGAATTCTTTTATGTACGTACAAGCGGCAGCCGAACTTTGAACAAAGCTTTTGTTAAAGAACTGTCAGACGTTGCCGACAATGTAGAAAAAGTTGTGACGATTGTTAGAAGTTGACACAACATTTACTGTGAAAAACGGCTTACATGCCACATCCAAAAAAACTTTTTGCTCTTTTAATACTGTTCGGCACCTTTATACAGAGTCATGTTACTTACAAAATCACGTTCTTTATAAAAAATATTTCGATTATAGTAAAAATATCAATTTATTTTCAAATGATTACGTAGGTAGGTATAGAATAGGGAAGAACCTACAAGCGGGAAACCATTTAATCGTAACTTACATTTTTCCAATCCCAACAGTACTTCAAGACTATGTCCAACTGCTGGGCATGGATCATCTCTTCGCCACCGTCTAAACTCTATAACTAATTTAATGTAATATATTATGTAACTAATACAGCAATGATTAAGTGAAAAAAGGTAAGTCATTGTGTCCAATATTTTCAAACTTACATATGGGCAACCGCTGGCCCGCAGGTTAGATGCAATGCGCCTTGGTGCCTCAGGCCAAATACTAATTTGGCGCTAGACACATTACAAGGGGCGGTAAAATTGTATTTACGGGAACACTGGAAGATATTTTCATCCGTCGGCCTATATCCTGGACGGTAAAATGGTTCTTGTAGCCGAAGGGTACAATGGTAAGGGGGTACAGTACATTTTTTCATTGTCTTATTTACCCCGGACAGTTCGGACCCGCAACTTTATACCTACGAAGACGCGGAATTCGTTGACATCCTTTAGCTTGTAACTTTAAAATACACCACAGTTGTTCAGTGATGTTAACAAGGGAGATCAGCAGTATACCTACTAGGAGGACAAAAGCTTGTTCTGTCTTGTACTTTACTTTGAAATTTAGTCAGTATTTCTCGACGTCGATAGTTCATTCAACTCTCGCGCTTGACGATGTTTAATTTTCAATTTGATTATTTTTCTCCTATTTCTATTTTCCATTTCCTTTTTGTTCTCATGATTAATCTTGGACATAGGTAACTAATTAGTAGCGGGACCATACCACAAAATGAACGAAGAAATTCGTTTAATTTAAGAATTGCTAGATCTGATAGATTGCTAGATTCTGGGCAATTATAATTAGGCAGTTTGCCGTTACTGCCGCCGTTGTTAGTTGTATCGTATATAACTTGTGATATAACCAAATAAGCAAATAACTTACTATTAGCAGAGTACAACTTTACTATGCTATTAGTGCCATCTGTTGGCAGCTACCTATATAAAATTTTGAACTCGTCATAAAAGATAGCAAGCGCTATCTGGGATAAAACCTAAACATATCTAGAAACAATGACATAATCTTATTTTTTATAACAATCATAATGATATTATTATATTATTATTATTTTTATGACAAAATACATTATTAAAATTGTAGTTTATGTAATTTAATTTAATTTACAACGTTTAGCTGGCAACACCGTAGTTTAAACTGTCAAACAATCCAAATGTAACAATTTGATTTCAGTGCCATTATCAACAATAAATGTTTCAAAATTGGATTTTACCCCAGGATAAGATGCAAAGTACCATAAAAGAGTTGTTGGATGCATTAGGGTATTGCATGGTTTTTATATTTGTCAACATATCTGTATAGCCGAATATTTGGATATTAAAATGGTAATGTATTGTATGTATTTTACAGATGTAGTTTAGAAGCGGATACAGTACTAGATTATATACAGAATGATCCTAATTACGGGAATACTAGTCTCTCCGTAAAGCAAGTAAATGAGTACGCTCAAAGGTTGGCGCTTAAGGCATCAAACGCCAAAGTATTCTTAAGAAAATACGAAGAACTGAAGAATCGCAAGTACGTACCAATTAAACAAATTAATTAAAAGGCAATTGACTTATCCTGTTCACAATTTTAAAGTAGTTTTCGCTGCTGTGGTCTGTAATACAGACTGCATTAAAGGCTGGTAATGTAGGCGTGTTTTCTTGTGTGGGTCCATTTTTGAACTTAGCAAAGAAGTACATTTGAGGGTTGTTGATATGTATTTACTACATCAGGCACCAGCTCCACTTCAACTTCTGCTTTATAATAACTGTTATAAGCTGCAGTTTTCTGCTTTGATAGATGTATGAGATTGATATACTTATTTGAGGTGTCCCTACTTGTTCCTCCAAGGTAGCAACTTGTCAGTGACTTCCGTTAGATCTCTTATCTAGGATTTAATGCAGATATACATAGACAGCAGGAGATATGGACTGCATGCATATTTGCTATATCAATAATAAAAAACTACGACTTCTAGTACTTATTACTAAATGATTGTATATTTTCTGTTTTCAGTACAGACAACCTATCGGATATCATAGTACTGTTCTATAAATTGGTGTGTGATGAAAAGAAATCCCGATTTTCCAAACCAAAAGTAGCCCCAAAGCCTGTACTAGGTGATAATAAACATCAGATTACTAAAGAAGACGTGCCACAGGTTTGTTGTCTAGTATTCACTCACTTGTATACAAATAAAATAATAAATAACATTTTCAACACTCAAAGCCCGACACAAGGTCTTTCCCGAGTTTCCCGAGAAGTTTACAGTATTTAAAAAAAAGAAAAAGGCCCTTTCTACACTCATAGCCCCAGAGTAGGATTTTCTCCTGTGCCATGGGTCCTATGGACACACTAAAACGACTACACCAACACCCAGACCCAGAACAGAAATCTAAACTCATCATGTAGATATCTCTCTGGCCAGGAATTGAAGCTGGACCCACTGCGTGTCAAACCGGTATATTAACCGCTCTGCCACGTGGGTTGTCTATTCAAGTATTATACAAATCCAATTATTGTAATTTCAGATAAAAGACAAGTTACTTAAGGCAGTTGACGAGAGCAAGAAGCTAGTAATGAAGTCCTTTGAAGAGAAAGAGTCGAAGCTCCGTCCCAATTGGTACAGCAGTTTGGATCTGCCCAACTGGCAGAAGGATCATCCTGCTATGTCTTGGGACTTTCCTAAAGAGCCCTTGCCTATTATTGCCTCATTAGGTAGTTGCAAATGTTTTATTTACGTATCTAATCATGGATGAATTATGTAATATTTAATGTTTGCGCCCTGTAAGACTTCCTGGAAAAATAATTAACCTAATCAATTGATTATGAAAATTTTCACTATCTTTTTCTTCATGTGACTCATTTTGATATAGATTACATACGGATTTTTCTGATGTGAATTAGCAATATGGACAATTTTCTGTCCCTTGAACATTATCATCATCAGACCAATCTTAGCTATTGTGTTTTTAATTCTTATTTATTATTTTCAGCTGGAATTCCAGTACCATCACAAGAGAACATAATCATTGATGAACTGTTGTACATTTTTTCTGGAATATCTGGCAACTACATAGTCCATCAGCCAGTAAAAGATACTTACGACCCACGAACTTTCATTATCTCTGATGATTTGGATGATGCTCTCAAACAGATTGTACAGCAGATGTTACCTCTTGCCTCAAACTATTCAATAGTCCGAAGATTTCTAGAACATTGTGAGATGTGGTCTGGTCAAGTCTTGCATGCACTAGTTGCAGCCATTGAAATATTGCTCAAGGATTACTACGTAAGTATAGATGTCAAGATATCAAAAGCTATGATTCGGTCACAAGTTTCAATTTTATTTGGTTGTACTAGGCTAAAAAACATTTGCAAAAGTTCTAGATGTAGTCTAAAGGTGGTAGAGCCTATCCAGGTTCAATATGGTTCAATTCCAGAGGCACTACCATCACATCTATGTTGTCTCATAACAATAGTGCATTCCACTGAGCACTGCTATGTGTTGGCTTTAAAAGTGTAAAATCAAATGACTTATACACAAGATCTCTTGTTGTATGTTGTAAGTTGTACGTAGGATGACTTCAGTTAACTTTCTGAGAATTTACATTGTTTATAGCAGATTCATAATGATATTCTAATTTCCCAATTGAATATTTACAGACCATGATAGCCCAATTGGAAACAGAACATTTGTCGTCAAACTTGACACTTCAAAAGCTATGGTACTTCGTTCTTCCAACAATGCACACTATGCAAGTCCTTGCCGCCATTGTTACTAGCATTGGAAAGGTTTGTGAAATATTATTGCAATATATTTAAATAAGTATGGGCAATCTGGATGTATAGAATACTAAAGCTGAGGCAAGCCAAGTCCTGATTCAATTAGTGGTACATAAATAAATTTATTAAAGAATTTTTTTAAGTAATGTCTTTAAATTTATTTTTTGTTTTCTCCTCTGTAAATGCTAACTCAATACTCATAAAAATATTTAGTCTGCAATTTTGATTATTATATTATTAGATTTAGAAAGATTTCACTAGCTAATCATATAGTTTCATTTCATCCACTATAAACACATATGCATAATTTCGTCTTAATCGGATATCAGAAGACTTGCTAGACTAAAAAAAAATGGTTACTTATATACATTGGCATATTCGTTAAGTTTAGGTGGAATAAAAGCTTTTAATTAAATAAAATTGCTTATCACTTACAGAGTGATCTCCGTGGAGGTGCAGTTCTAACAGTTCTACATGACAAAACAAATACCCTAATGGGTGACGCGAGGGCACAAGAGATATCGCTGTTCCTAACCGAACGCTCCTGCCGACCGTACCTTAGCATTTTGGATCAGTGGATACATAAAGGGACAATTGTAGACCCTTTTCAGGTAAAGTTACGAAAAAAATAATTGTATGTTACTTTTCCATTATTAGTGTTTGAAAAATTTGCGATTATTATTTTTATTTTTCTATCATTAAGTAAACACTTGTTATACATAAATAAATTTGTACATAAATTGAAATAAAATTTTAAAGAATGTTATTATTTATCTTTAAAGGAATTCATGATAGAAGATAACGAGTTAATAAATAAAGAGGAATTGCCAGTAGATTACTCTGCGGATTACTGGGAGAAGCGGTATTGCATTCAGAGAGATAGGGTGCCCAAATTTCTGGAAAAGTTCACAGATATTATACTAAGAACTGGAAAGTACTTGAATGTTATCAGCCAATGTGGTGAGTTTTATTTTTTTGTGTATGAAAGTTACCTTATAAATAATGATTATGCTAATCATTATAAGGTAACTTTCATGTGACCAATAAGTCACATGATGTATTTAATAAGCCAATTATACTAATGTGATAATTGTTAACAATCTGTTGAGTACATGTACGAAGTAAGTAGTGGTTGCGAAATGTTTTTATGTTAACTTTATAGTATGAACTCGTTTTATTTATTCATTTTCAGGTAAGCCAATCACAAAAACGAATACAGAAGAAATAAAGTACTCCTTAAGGGAACAAAACTATGGGGCCATAATTCAAAAAGCATATGCTTTTGCCAGTAAATCTTTACTAGAACTGTTATTGAAGGAATATGACTTAATGGGTAGATTGAAGTCAGTCAAGAACTACTTCTTAATGAGTCAAGGTGATTTCATTGTCCAATTCATGGATGCGACGGAACAGGAGCTCTCTAAAAAGATTGATGACATTATACCGTCGAAACTTGAATCTCTATTGGGGTTATGTTTGAGGTGAGTTTTTCTATTAGTAACAATACTATTACTACCTTATGTATGTTACATAAGGTAGTAACAATAACATGTAGGTAAAAAAAAATGATCAAATTCATTAGATCTTATCTAGGGTTGATTTACAGATGTACGTTATGACAGCGACCACTTATTATAAGATGGAATTTGTGGATTGCATGATCCTTAGCTACTTCCACATTTTATAAAAAAATAAGACAGTAGAAGCTATTAATATGGATCAACTCCAGAGGCAGCTCTGTCATAACATATTCGGTATAATAACAGCAGCATCTAGCATTAATTTCCTTATTGATCTATTTTAGGTTGTCAGCTGCTAGTCATGATCCCTACAATGAAGATATGAGGGTTGAACTCTTGCCATATGATTTGCAGTTCCAGATGTTTAAGATATTGTCAATTGAGACTGAAGAAGAAAAAGGTATGTATTTTGACTTCGTGTTTAAATCACTCATAATGGGCACTGATTTTCACTGAGACAGATTGAGGGGTAAAATTATAATTATCTAGTTTAAATGAAGGATTTATGTGAGGCAAGG
This sequence comes from Urbanus sp. 3 SS-2014, assembly GCA_018252035.1. NCBI lineage: Eukaryota > Metazoa > Arthropoda > Insecta > Lepidoptera > Hesperiidae > Urbanus > Urbanus sp. 3 SS-2014. The sequence goes on from DWMA01000057.1 coordinate 7,608, forward strand.
GTGGGTAGGAATTTATTGCATATTTAAACCTTAAATTTGATGATTGTAGATTAGAGATGAACCGTAATACATAATGTATTAATGGTACACCATGTAACAAATAAAAAGTTCCATCCTAATTATATTTTAGTCAACCTCGTGCATTTCAAAAATAATTCTAACAAATAATTATTTTCCCTTTCAGAGTACAAGCAAAATAAAGACTGCCCCCCGTTAACAGGCATCGAGACGTTCTCCTTCGGGATGGAGGTGAAGTGGCCGGTGTCTTTAATACTCAACCACAAGGCTATTGCCTGCTACCAGATGATATTCAGGCACCTGTTCTACTGCAAACACGTTGAGCGGCTGCTGTGCAGGTATGTTAAAATAATGTTAGTTTAAAAAACACTGGTTGATGTGAAATTATAATTAAAGGCTAGATATATGTGTAGTTGATGTCTACAAAGTCTTGTAGTAGACTAAAGGCTTTCCAATCCGTTCCAGACTAACATTATAAAGGTTACAAAAATATTTTTTTATGAATTAAACTTAGTCAGTATTAACTAAATAAAATAATAAAATATTTGAATATGTTTTAATAATAATGGAATAAAACTTACAAATTAATAACTGCATCATCTACTTGGTGTGGCGGCTATGAGTATCTTCCTGTATAAATTCCAGAGCCTTTTCTATAGTATTGCGTCCCATACACAGGCCACTGGACCCAAGTATCATTTGTAATTTTAAATGTGTCTCCGATGTTAAGTATGTTTTTTTTATGTATCACGAAGCATAATTGATTAAAATAAATTTCCCAGGGTGTGGTTATACAACAAGGTGGTGAAGCGGTTCTCGGAGGCGCGGCTGTACGCGGACGCGTTCGCGCTGCGCCAGCGCATGCTGAGCTGCGTGCAGCACCTGCAGTACTACATGTGCGTGGAGGTCATCGAGCCCTCCTGGTGCCAGCTCATACACAGCTTGGACAAGGTTAGTGCTGTTTCTCTTTTTTTTTTAGTATAAACTAGCTGTGCCCGTGGCTTCGCCCGCGTAGAAATCAGTGTGTGTAAATCTTTTAGTAAAAACCGCACAAACGTCTGATAAAAAATCGACCACATAGATAAAGACAGCTTTTGGGGAATTTGTTTTATAATATGTATGGAAGTAGCACAGTAGCAAACCCTTTTGTGGCCTCAGCCACCCCTGAACGACTGTGATCAAGCCTAGATTAAATGATAATTAGTGATGCAGCAAAACCACAGTAGCGATGCTACCGCTAAGGACTTAGTTGGAACATCTCTGATAAGTATTTCTCCCTTACCCTTTAAAAGAAACACAGTAGCACTTAACACTGATATTATTAGTCAGAGACAGGTGCGGTGGTGCCTTCGGAGTCAAACAACATCAGTTCCAACCATTTTTAAAATATTATAGCTATTGTGAATTTTGTAGGGAAAATTTTACAATTCTAATATTCTTTTTTATGGTATAGTTGAACGGAACATATGAACTACGATTGTGTTACTACTATAATAAGTAAAACATTTTTTTTTAAATTTCAATTATAATTATATATTTATGGAATAATATAATATACATAATCCTAAATAAAATTGCAATACAAAATATAAATATCAATGCAAGTAATAAAATATTTTACGATCACGACCACATGAATAAATGCCTGTAAAAATCTTTTCGACTTAATATAACTTAATATTATTTTGTTAATATTATTAATAACTATTGGAATATATTTTTATGACCACGTTAAGAGACATTATTTTTATTCTGACTCCAATTTATTCAATATCTTAGTCATTTTTTCTTCCAAAGAATTAATCTTATTTTTATATTTGTTTAGTACATTATTGATTTGCTGCAATTCAGAAACCTGAGACTTTTTGTTTATCACGATCTTGGCGTTCTTCACTATTTTGCGATCAAGTCTATAGGATTGACAGCAGTCAAAGCAGCATTTACCTGTCTCTACATCTTTGTTATCACTTCCGATCATGTATGGAACGGTTGGTTGAGGTATTTCAATAATATTGTCTCGATTTGGCTTTACAGCTATTCGATACAGTGGCAAAAATTTAGGAAATAAACTTATTCGTCTTGCAAATGGTCTTAAAAACAGCATATGTGGCTTAATAAACGTTAGTTCTTGTAAGTATGGGGGCACCCAGGACCACAATTTAGGCGGCTTCGTATAGACTTTCCCTATGAGCACACTTTCAAAATATGATATTAATTTTACGTGTGAAATATGTCCGACCAGCTCCGCATTTGCCTTTATCTCTTGAGTATCATGAACTGCCAAACCGTTGAGTAAATTAAACAGAACAATAGGAACCATAAAAACAAAGACAACAAATATAACGTGACTAGTTATTGGAAATGAACTGAACTTTATGGAACCGGCGTCGAATTCACCGGTCAACATGACTATCGTTTTGAACAAGGAGCTGCCTGGGTCTTCAAAGAAATCTTCCTCTTCGTCGTCACCGGTTTGATTAGGATTTGGTGGTGTTTGATCTTCGTTAGTTTCAATTTTCTTAAACAACGCGTAAAAGCTTAGAGCAAAAGCAATAATTAAAATGCAATACCAAAGTATAAATTTGAAGAAACTCCAAGAGACAGTCCTTAACATCACAATATATGTCGATAGAGTTGGGAATTTACCAATAATTAATACAAGTTCGGCTGAAGACAAGAGAATTGCAATTGCAGAAAGTTGTTGTTTAGTCTTTTCTTCTGCTGAGCCATAAAATAGAATCCACGACGTTACGAATATAAGTATTATTTCCATCAAATTTTCAAAACTCTGTAAATATTTGGTTGGCGACACCAAAAACTGAAACAACTCTCGAAATATTAAAACTATTAGTCCAATACTTGCTGCAATGTGGGTAAAAACATTAAGTCCTTCAAGAGGTTTTACTTGGTCTTTCTCTATTGCGTATCCGAATATAATATAAAGGATTAAACATGACCAAAATACAGCATAAAAAGTTATATTAGCCAAGAAAAGAGAGCTTATTCGCTGCCATTTTAAATATAAGAAACTGGTTATAACTGGATGCTTCAGCAGTGGCCGTAACTCCTCATTTCTTGTCATATACAGTAATGCCTCTGTTTCAGGGGATAAAATGGGGTCGCAATCCTTAACATTGTTATTTGTATTATCCATCAGGGGCACTTTGCATTCTTCATCTTCTAACGCATTATTTGGATACACTAAAAAGCTGTATTTCATTCGGATTTCATAGTCATCATCGCTTGGTCGTTCGTCATTAGTCGTTATGCATTCATCTAAGTAAGTTTCTAATGTTTTAGCATTGATATCTGCTAATGGAGGTTCGTTAAATTTGTTTAATAACCCAACGCATGCTCCCTTTCGAAGTAATGACAAGACTGTGTTCTGATCCCCGTTTCTAGCAGCATAGTGCAAAGCGGTATTGGCTTTGAAATCGGAATGATTAATATCGATCTGATTCTTAACTCTAGTATCGGTCAACAAAGTGTTTAGACAATCTTTGTAATCTACGTTTGGTTCTTTAGAAGTAAATTTCATACTTCTGATAGTTATTTGTAAAAGAGTTTCACCATTTACTGGTTCGTATAATGTAGAACCATTTTCAATAAACATATTTAGGATATTGTTAAACCCATTCCTACAAGCTATAGCGACGGGACGGTATGAATTTCCTGAGCAAGTGGCATTAGGATCTGCGCCAGATTTTAATAAAACTTCAACAGCTTTTTCAAATCCCTTCTCAGTTGCAAATTGCAACATCGTATCCCTGCCATTGTTAGAGGTTAGTATGGGACGATGTTCATTTCTTTTTACCAGCTTGGTGTAATCACGTACAAAATTATTTTGTTCATGTCTACTTAGGTATGAAAATAACTTGTCAGCATCAATGACATCAACAGTTTCGGCTGCAGAATTGAATTTTTCCAATAAAAGGGGAAATGCTTTTTGTAAATAATCGCGAGCTGTCTTACCGTTTATAAATTTGTATGAATCTAAATCGACTGGATCTTGAGCGTTTTCTAATATTAAGGTTATTACGTTTTTAAGACCTTGTTTAGCGGCAGAAAGTATAGGTGTGACACCCTTAAGGTCCGGTATATTTACATTAGAACCAGCGTTTAAAAGCATTTCAATCATATTTTCGTATATGCTTAAATCTTGTTCGTTGTCATCATCTAACTCTTGAATTTTCTTGATAGCCAATAATAATGCGGTATTATTACCTTTAGACTTTACATTCACATCTATTCTATCATATTCCAGAAGAGCTTGTAACGCTTCAATATTTGCGTTATCAACAGCTATATGAATAGGAGCAACGCCATAAGTTTCGTTAACTCTATTGACTTCGACTTCATGTTGTAGAAGAAACTTCACAAAGTTAATTTTATTGTTTTTGTTGTCTGCTTCAGAAATGGCTAGTTCGAGACACGTTTTGAAATCTGGGTATTGATAAACGTATTCGAGATCAACTGCGCCGTAGCTCACGAGTTTTTTGAACGTGGTTAAGTCATTGCTTAATAGTGCGGTCCTGAGTTGTGTTTGAGGGTCTGTGCCGAACAATGAGCCACCACGTGTTATCCTGTTAGCCATTTCGTAACTGTCCCGCGTCATGTTTTAAACAATTGTTGCATCTGAAAATAGAAATAAGACAATCATTAGATCTATTTACTCCATAAAACAATTTTTCTATATGGATAACGTACTACGAGAGTAGGTACCCGTACAATAATCCCGACCGAAGCAGACGTTATTATTCAATTGAGTTCAATTAACTCTGTATGTTCATAGTGTCAAATTCTCCCCTACTCGAGTGGTCTTATCTGTGGGTTTTAACTCACATGCTCTATTATACAATGACAAGACAGTGGGTGTACATTAGCAATCGACGGCTTTACAGCAATTTATTGGCACATTTATATCCGCTATAGATGACGTTTTTCAGTAATTGTTTTGTTGTTAAAAAGTGGGAGGGAGTTAATGCTTACTCTTATTTAGGAATGGTAACGTTTTACGTATACAGTTAAAGTAAATTTGATAGCACTACTAAACCGGTTGAGCAAATGATCGTGTGAATCCATAGAGGTCTAGTTAGTCCCATTAGAGCCTAGCTATGTGTTAATCTTTTGATATCTCTTGTTACTGGTTAATGTGCTAAAATCTGTGCACACAGATAAGGTATCGTAAATATAAATTTTGTAAATATACTAATATTTACTTTCTCAACTACCATCCGTAAAGATATAACTTTATAGATTCCTTAGGGACCATATTTAACGTTTAAGTGATCCTAAACACGGATAAATAAAAAAAAAGTTAATCTGAAACAAATGCACCTCAAATGATCATTTAAAGCAATTTATTTCATTAGCCAAAACCTAAAAATTAAACCAGGAAAGAGTGCTAAGTTTGTTGTTCTATCATCGAATTTAATGAGCTTGTTTTGATATGAACATCTCGGGAGGTATAATGAAGGAGCAATTATTCCGAATTTCTCTCGGTGCTATAAAGTTAATGATTCTCGCGTACTGTATGCTCTGCAATCAGGTAATTGTTCCAATTTCCCTTTGTTATAATACGATGCGTAAGGTGATTCAACCATTTGTGCTTTAAAAAATGCGAATTAAAAATATTGATTTCTGTTACAATTTGTTTGCCGTTTTAAATTATATTATTTGTTACTATGTCTGTTTTGGGATTATGCAACTCTAATTATCCGGACATGCTATTCCAATTTACATTTTAAAGCACCCGCATTGTGGAGTGTTGGTGTTGTGGTGTTGCGTAAATTATTCGATACACTACAAGGATCGTCCTACTATATATTTTGTTGAAACGATTCACTAATTGTCGAGTCAAAACGTAATCAAATGTTTCAGTTAGCAATGGTTACCATTTGTAATGCTTGTCGGATAACTTAAAATAATTTTTATCTTCGGATTTGCGTTGGGTATCTACCTACACGGTAATCACTGTAACCAAATGTTGCTTGCAAGTTGACTCATGTTAATATTGCTATGGTTATTTAAAAAAATTCCACATAATTATGGACATAGAAAAAATATTAGGTACATTCAAATGTTTGATTAGAATGTTGTGTAAGTAGAATCATTTAAGAATGATGAGGTATCTCATCTATTTAGAAAATTTAGATTGAATAAATGTCGTCTATCGTTTTATTTGGAAACTAGCTGATCCCCGCGGTTTCATCTGCGTTAAAGAATTAATAAGGCGTACTATATTTCAACGTAAGTGATATCCCGCGGTCCCGCGACGGCGTCCGTATGCGGGAGGAGCGCGCGCTAATGCTTTTTAACAAATTATAGAAGCATTTTTTACGCCTTAGACCTTCAGCTAACTTCCAATGAGACTCCCGTCAAAATCGGTCCAGCCCTTTAGAAGATTACCTCAGCCAAACAGACAGATATATTTTTAATTGCATATTTGTTATAGGTATCGTGTATACTTTCATATGCATTGAGCAAAAAGTTGGTATTTTGAAATCACAAATAGACTTTCTTTATCAACTTTATTTATTACTATTAGTATAGACTTATAGAGTATAAATTAATTTATGTTCACGATTATCTTTAATTAGTCTTAGTAAAATTGCTAGTAATTAGACTTTACGGTGATTTTTTTAGTAGAACCGTTTGCGTAGAACATATAGGAATTTGATATCAAAAATTGCAAAAAAGTTTAAATTGTTTCTATTCCACTCGGTCATCAGAACATTACTCCACATATTCAAACCGTGCTACAATGCTCATTTTATTTCCCGTCCAACGCTAACGCCAGAAATTCACCATTGTGTTTGGAGACGGTTCACCTGTTTTCAATCGAACAGTTGGCTTTTACTACTGCGTTGATTTATAGATCGCTTTTGGGATAGATTTGAAAACAATGTTGATTTTACGTGAAATCATTCTACGACTGTCGGTAGGTACATTGTTTTTTATCGATAAAGTTAAAACGTAAACTTTAATCTTTAAAGTTTTTTTTCATAACTAATTTCGAATGGGTAGGATTATCAACCTTTACTAAAACAATCGTTAAAAAAATAAGTATGTATATTTTAACTGGGACTTTCAATTTGGACACATTTTAGTCGGGTTTGTTCAGACTAATGATAATATATTAACCAGTTCGGATAGCTTGATATAAAAATCTAAATTCATTTTGTATCTACATATATTTTACAGAGTAGAAGCATATAATATATGTGTTTGTTCGGTTATTATCACTCCTTTTGCTTCGATATATTGCATTGGATCAGGCATTATGACGTAGGTACGAATTTAAGTATTATTTATCTATTCACACTTCAATATTACATTGTTGGTATTGTTATTGTATACTTTATACAATGATGCGTTATACATACATATATTAAAGTTAGTATTCATATTAAATTTATGTGTTGTAATTCATACAAAATGACAGTTTTTGTTAGTGTAAATTTTAATAATAACTTTCCAAAGCTTATTATTCACTAACTGTGGTTTTGTAATTCGGTTTATTCTTAATGTATGTATAGTTAAACGAAAACATACAAAAGATTATGGGGTCAGTTTATGTGTCACATCTATTCTATTTATACATTTATTTTTAGACTCATGATGCATCATTCATATTTAAAGGGGATTTCTATTATGAGTATAACTTCGTTTTAATCTCATAAGCAGAATCTTACGTCGTTTGTACGCTATGCGTTGTTTAATGATAATACATACGTGTTCGTTTGTGTTTGAATGTCTTATTTTCTATTTTGTTATTTTTATTGTCAAATTCTTATTCCTTACGTTATATTCAAATTTGTAAATCGTAAATATTATGGCTTATGTGGATTGTATCACAATGACAAACAGATTCAAATCTGTTTGTCGTTTAAATCCAGAACTGTTTGTCTCTGCCTATTTGTTTATTTTGTGTGAATATAACACAAGTTATTCTACTAAAGTAAGCAATAAATATTTTAATACATACATATGTTGTATTCGAACTCTTAATCTCCTTCATTCCTCCTCAATTGTTATTACTGTTGCGATATTATTAAGATCGCACATTACCATTATACGTGCGTTTAAATGCCTTAATAGCTATTAAGTAATTTTTAATTGCACAATAAACTAAGAAACGGTCATATAATAAAATAAACTATGAAGTTATAATTTTGTAACTTTCTAACTGGTCAGAGAGATAATGTTGGCAAGCAATCTTCTTTAATCTGTTAGGCTATTACTGTTACTGCTTCCGTTGTAGTTAATCATATGTTGTGGTCGCAGGCATACACGCTACCAATGGGTAGCTAATTCTCGGCCACTCCCTAAACAACAAAGAAACTACTTATTATAAAAATTATAAAAATAAAATATTATATTGCAGGAATTATGCAGGCATATTTCATAATATGAAAAGTGAAAGTTTATGGTGCCTTTATGCCATGTACCTAATTGAATCAAAAGCGTGATGCAATTTGTTATAATATGCGGTTGGAATAAGTACAAAGTGGTGAATTTATATTTTGGATTAATTTAATTCGAATATGCTTTTTAAATTGGTCGTAGAGTAGTCTTTCACCTGACTCCCTTGACTGTATATGTGTGCGTGACTATTGATATTACTCGATAAGTAGCAGTCTAAAATGGATAGTTCCCATACATAAAAAAAAACTTATTGCTTGATGTCATCGAACAGATTTGATTAAATCTTTAATATTATAGTAGTTAAACTTTATTAACGATATGCATGTACATAGTTATCATAAAGCATAAGGTTAATCGATATTTTTTATATGGATAAGTCATAACTCTGTTATTTGAATGATTTACACTCCAAACTTATTTATTACCTTAAAGTGTCTCGTTATTTGATTGACTTTGACCGGAACTGGGCCTTTTTTGCTCTCTGATATATTGCCTGATCGGACTCGTAGGTTGGAAATTGTGAAATCTACTTAGAAGCTTATCAAAAAATCTGACTTAAGTGGTAAAATATATATTATACTTTACGTTATTATATTGATAAGCCCTAATATGGGTAAAAATCTTTGCAGTGCAATTAAATCCGTTCTGTAGTAGGTTTGCCTTGCGCTATGTTGCAACCAG
>DWMA01000058.1:0-16729 GCA_018252035.1 Urbanus sp. 3 SS-2014
GGAAAGGTTAATTGCTGTAATTCAAAAATATGCAACTCTATAGAAGAGCGAAAAAGGTTCTTTTTATCTTAGAAAAATAATCGTATCTTTATTTCTTCCACCTAAAAGCCTGAGGAATACTATACTTTACGTTTCTAGGTTGAAAAATATAAAGTTATGATATTGTTTGTAAGATATATAAACATTTATCGCTTTTGTGTAGAGTTGCATACTTTTGAGTTACAGTAATTAGGCTTTCCAGTGTCGATATGGTCCGGCATTTTATTTAAGTAGTAACCACAGTTCTCCATGAAAAATCCAAACCTTAAAACAATCAACATCCTTTATAAATTTCCGCGAACGTTATTGACTTTCAGTTACTTGTTGCACCAAGGATACTTTCTGGGAACGAGCGAACAATTTAATAAGTCACGGTGACTTTCAATGTCTTAATTTGTTGCAAGTTCGTTAATGTATGGGTAACCGCATTTAGGACCTCATGTCGACGCAAGAACAAAGAGAATTCCTACTGTTCGGTAGCTAAGACCCCCACGACGCCTCTGTTGAATCTAAACCACAAACAACTCAGAGCTTCGAAGTTCGTACTGACTTTATCTCATTGTTTCTAAAAAGTACGTTTTAGTGAGGTTTATTGTTGCAAACCGCTATGATGCTACCGGTGGGTGGTTGCCTTTCTGCTACCTGATGACAGATTTGCGACTGTTATTGAATGCTCCGAAATATATTGTTGTGTCAAAATTAAGCATTTGACTATTTTCTGTCTCCATTATTTACTAAATAAAGTATTAGGTACGATATACATATTTACTTTGTTCTGATGTTTCATTTTTTCTACGATATCATAAATAGATAGTAGTAGTAAATAACAAAATTGAAAAAGCATTTTAATTTTATAGGTATACGAAATATATTAAAGTGGGGTTAAAATCGAGTTAAATAAATATTTTGATTCAGATTATTTCTGAATAATAGGTCAAAAAAATCCATAAGCGTAACATACTTTACTAACCTAACTAATTATAATGAAAATATCGCAGGTACAAATGTTACCTACTCGTAGTTATGAATTAATTAGAAATTGTTGAACTTCTCATTTTAATGAAGCTTGATTTTAGCTAACTGAGAACTTAATTATGATGAACTATAAATTGCAAAAGCGTTGATATTTATAGATTAAACATTACAATTTACTTTTAATGTAATTTAGAAGTGCTTTATCGTAAAGATTAAATTGATTTAGTAAAAGCTTATCCCAGTGGTTTACCCGCATTAAGGAAGTAAAAAAGTATACATATTTAAACATATGTTATGTTATACGCGGCTCTCCCGTGACAGCGACCGCAAGCGCGTGGAGTATATTAATGCTTTTTCAAAAATTAAAGAAGCCTAAGTTACGCCTTAGACTTTCAGCTAGTATTCAGTGAAAGTCCTGTCAAAATTGGTTCAGCCGTTTAGAAGATTACCTCAGCCGACACACAGGCATTTTTTTAAATTGTGTTTTTGTTATCGCCTCGGTGTATACTTTCATATGCATTTAGTCAAAAGTTGTTATTATGAGATCACAAACAGACATTTTTATTTATTTTTATAGTCTAAATAAGATAAGACTGAATTGTAGGAGTGATTTAGTAGAGGATGGTTGTAGGTTGCATTGAATACGTATTATCACTTACGTTAGCGAATAAAAAAGTACTTCAATACAAAATTAGCAAAATAATTAAAAGTGAAAATACCTGTATCAAGGACGTTCTTTAAATCGTCCAATTTTACATAAAATCATCAATATACCAGCCATTACTATACGACAGCCACCCAAGTTTGCCACACACGAAATGGGCGTATCTTCTGTCACTCTGTACACTGGGAGAGGAAGAGACTTTGCGACAAAAGATAGAGCCGACTAATTCGTGGCTAATACATCAAATACGAAAAAAGAAATGAAGATCGTTCGATTTTTGAAAGCTAAAGTTATTGATGTCTTTGTATATGGCGTTAGTATGAATGGAAGCGGAGTAACGTAATAGGTGTGAAGTGTTCTATTGTAAGCAGACAGGTATGGGTGTTGAATCGCGGAGGTCTGCGAGTGACATGCCGGCCGTGTGACATTATGTCGGGAATGTCTTTGCTCTTGTTTAGAGGTTAGAGAGGGATGAAAATGTTCGTAATTTACGATGGTTTTATTACCTTAGCCTAGTTTGAAATATTGGGTATCTGAGGTATGAGTCTGGAATTTCGCAGTTATGGTGCTGCCACACTGCTGTTTAAAATGTTTACAAACGTTAGTAAACATTTGTTAAGAAACATACGATCACAATGTTAGAAAATGTTTTCATGTTGATAATGTTACTAAACATTTCTAATATGAAAAAACATTAAAAAGTTACCAAATTACACTAAAACATTTAACAATTCCTAACAGAATGTAACAATTCCTAACATTTGTTAGTAAATGTATTAGTGTTAGAAAAGGTTTGCAAACATTTTTAAACAGCAGTTTGGCAGCACCGTTACTCGAAGAGAAGACCCGTGTTCAGCAGTAGCACTGTCGGTATACTTAGCTGGATTTAAGAAAATCATTAAAATATTCATGTGTTTTTTTTTCTTGAACTCGAAAGTACTTCACAATAGTCAATATGTCTAATGTATTCTTAGGAATAAATAAATATAATCAGTCATTGCTCTAAAGATTTGTAGTGGCTACGACAATAAACCATTTTATTAATTAAAACATTATTAAATCAAACTCTCGTATATCATTAATTCGATATTAGTAAAACACGACGAATACAAATGGTTTATTAATAGAGCTATCAGTAAAGGGCATATGTAAAACACGTACTCGTGTAGGCGGTGACCAGAAATAGTGCACTGAAAGCTTTTAGCTCGCAAATGTACACTGCATGTATTATACGTACCGGACCAAATAATTTGCTTGATTGTCCATTAAGCGGATTTACGTAGCCCTCGGCAACGGAAATTTGATTCTAGTATTCCATTTTCATAGCAAAATGTTTGAATTGATGGTTGTAAAGATAAATAGGATAAATAATAAGGTAAAAATTATTATTACATCTATACTTAAACTACTTTCTTTTTTATCTACGTATTTTACTCATTATTTAATTTAGAAATAGGTATGACTCCCACTCAGCGATTTTGTACAGTGTAAAAAAAGTTTCAAAATTGGTTCCGATACTCATCTTAGCAATCAATTTTGGCAACAAGTTACTTCACTTAGAGTTAAATTGTATAGTAAACATTGGAACCTATGTACATACTTACCATAGATGCAATATTTTTATTTGGACACAAGAAACTTTTCTTTCTACTTCCAATGCCCAGCAGTGGGGTAGACAAGTGGCTGATGATGATGCTAGGACGTCTTCTTATGAACAAACCGTTTATAGGCAGCAGAAAATACATTGACAGAATACAATGTATCCAATATTGAAAATGTTCGAACTGTGAATGCTTTAGTTTTATTCATTTTGTATTTGAACAAACAGTTCATGCAAAAAAGCGATGTTGTTTTCAGCTCTGTTTAACTTGAATTCACAGGCATCTGCGCGAATATTCGGGTACGAAACTGCGCGAATATTTTGTGTAACATATTACATTTGTTGGAGCGTTTTACTGACATATTTCATTGAGATTAAATTCACTATGATTTTTGTTTTTCGAAGACCGTTCCTTTTTCAGGAATTTGGTAGCATGGTAGCGTATAACTATGTATATGTTCCAAATTGTTAAAAGATCGCAATAAACTCGCAAAAGATCTGATTTACTGTGAATCAGATCTTTAAAATAAGTGCAAATAGACATCTTCTATGTAGGCCTTATACCCCCCCGCGCGCTCGCTTCGTAGAAGACGTGTTTGTGTACGCTCCGTAAATAAAAATCGTAAACGGGGAAAATATGGATAAATCTTGGACTAGTGATATAATAAAAATCATCCAAGGAATAGTTCTTCCGTTAGAGTTGAAAATGAACTCTCTTATTAACTTGGTTAAATCGTTAGAAACGAAAATAGATCAAGCACAAGCAGAGAAGACAAAAATGCAACAAATTGCACAAGTGGGTACATCGTATTCCGCAAACGACCACCAGCGAACCACTGGCGAACGCAAGAGCGAGAAGTTGCCGACGTCGGCCGCTAAACAGCGAGAGCAAACGAGCAAGCGGGTGATGACGCGCCGAAGAGCGCGAGCAATGACGACGCGTGACGAAGACTTTGCGGAACGGGATCATCGAGCCGAGCCAATTGAAGTCTTAGAACCGGCCGCCCCACGGCCCAAGATTGCGTCCGCGCCTAGCCGTCAACTGTCGGTGCCGCAAGATGAGACAGAGAATGTTGCGGTTCCATTGACAGAACAGTATGAAGAAGCGGCAAGCGTTCATGTACCGATAGAGCAATGGACTACGGTTCAGAAACGTAAACAACGGCGTCGCGTTATTCGAGGCACTGGTGATATTGATAGTGATCTTGCCGCTATAGAAAAAACGCGAACCATACATGTTTGGTCATTGCGTTATGACACCACGGCGGAGAAACTGCAGGCTTATATGGTGAAGAAAAGACCTTCAGAGATCCCATATAATGTCGAAAAACTACAGTTAAAACATACATATTATGCCTCATTCGTTGTTTCAGTACCTGATAGTGCGTTCCAATTCTTTATGACTGCCGAAAATTGGCCACCGAACACGCAAATAAATGAGTGGTTTCGGAAGAAAGTCTCATATAAGTCCGCATTGTAAATTAGACAGCAACACAGAATGTAATAAAAACAGTATATTGACTGTTTATTACCAAAATGTGCGAGGTCTACGAACAAAACTAAATAGAATTTCTTCTGAAATTATAGCTTCACGATCGGAAGTGTTTCTTCTTACAGAAACGTGGCTTCATTCTAGTATTATGGATGCGGAAGTTATACCGTCCGGATACAATATCCTTAGGCATGATAGACCTGGTGCAAGAAGAGGTGGTGGAGTGGCTATAATAGCCTCACCAAAGTATAGGTTGCAGCCTGTGTACGTAGGTGAAAACAATACTATTTGTGACTTAATCTGTGCTGCGTTGTGCGTACGTAACAATTTAGTGATTGTATTAGTGTGTGTTTATATACCACCAAAAACTGATGAAGAAAATTATCTTTACATCTTTCATGTTATTGAGACTTTACACTTGAAACATAAAAAACTGTTAATAGGCGGAGACTTCAATTTAAATTCTGCCAATATTACTGTGAATGCAAGTTTTCAGTGTCTCCTGGTGTCTTGCGGATTGCAGCAGGTAAATACAGTTGTGAATATTGATGGTAGGACATTAGATTTAATCCTCGTTACTGAATCGTTGGGGAAGATTGAGTTGGAACATGCAATTGACGTCATCACTACTCCAGACGTCTACCACCCTCCAATTGAAATACAAATAGAGCGTTTCTTTCGTCCTGAGTGTAAACAATTGTCAGAGGTCAGTTCCAGTAATGAGTGGAATTTTTACAAAGCCGATTTTCAAACCTTGTATGCCAAACTGGCGTTGATAAACTGGAAACCATTGTTAACTATAAACGATGCAAATCAAGCTGTTGCCATGTTTTATGAGTTAGTTAATAACTGTATAGATAGCTGCGTTCCAATCAAACAGCGTATGGCGGTACACCCTCGGTATTGTTACCCTGTGTGGTACTCGCCTCTAACAAGACGCAACATAAAAATTAAACATATGTATCACAAACTGTTTAAGAAAACCAAACATCGTAACTACAGGTGTAGGTTTTCGCAATGTAGGGCACTTGTTAAGTTGAACATTAAGGCTGATTTTCGTGCCTATAAAACGCGTATGGAGCGCGATATACTGCGCGATCCATCTTCTTTTTGGGGTTACATTGCCTCTAAGCGGTGTAAAACAAAAGGTGTAAAAAAGATATTGGCCAATGGTTCATTGGCTCCTGAAAATCAGTGCGCCCAATTATTTGCCGATTACTTTAAATCTATATACAGCCGCATACCACCTAAACTCAATCCTGAAGAAAGTAGCTCAAGTGCAGGGAATGATTGTGGATTAAATATAGATATTGGCTCCATAACTGATAAGAGTCTAGACCGTGCGTTGGAAAAAATCAAACCAAAGCGTTCCGCGGGACCAGACGGCATTCCACCTTATATCGTTAGGGACTGTCGTTCGGTGTTCGTGGAGCCTTTGTTGCACATATTTAATTTATGCTTGGCTAGTAGTACATATCCAGAAGCATGGAAACTATCCCGAGTAGTTCCGGTTCCAAAGAATAGTTCTGGATCAGATGTAAGTGACTACAGGCCTATAGCTGTACTGTCTGTATTTGGTAAGGTGTTTGAATCTGTTCTATACCAGCTTATCATTAACCAAACAGACTGCCGCCTCTCTGATGCACAACACGGGTTTAGGAAGGGTCGATCTACAACTACCAATTTATTATCCTTTTGGTCATTTACCACATCGGCAGTGGATAATGGTCATCAGGTCGATACCGCTTACTTTGATTTCCGTAGAGCTTTTGATACGGTAGATAACGACGTACTTCTCCATAAATTTGCAGCTGCCGGATTCACTCCCTCGTTACTTAAATTCTTCTCCTGCTACCTCCGTAACCGGAGGCAGTATGTGCAGTATAACGGATATAATTCGAAACAGTATTACACGCACTCGGGAATCGGTCAGGGATCGAACCTGGGACCTTTAGCGTTTTTGATATTTATTAACGACTTACCCAATGCAGTCAGTGCGGCTAGGTGTCTGTTGTTCGCGGACGATCTAAAGCTATTCTTTGAAATCAAGCATGAAACGGATTGTCAACTCCTACAGCGCGATATTAACAGCGTATTGGATTGGAGTAAACGGAACAAATTGATGTTCAACGAAGACAAGTGTTCTGTCCTATCAAGCCACTCAAATATGTCAATAGACTATGTAACCCAGAGAAGAACTAAAACTCGTACAATATTTACTGATTCTTCACCGCAATCGCTCCCTGGCAGCAAGGATTGCTCGTTATTATCTGAGAACTCTTATCTAAGAAGAAGTCTACCAGATTTGTCAACGAGAACATATGATGACGTCAAAGATCTTAAACAAACAATTCAAGACTTACAATTACAGCTACAGAGTGCACACCTAGAAATTGAAAACCTTAGCCTAGAAAAAAAATCACTCCTACAAAAAATATCGCAACAGGACCTTAAACTTAGTGCAATCAACGTTATAAATACTCCAAGCCCTCTAAAGCTAAAAAAGAAAAAGAAGAATGTAATGACCTCTAGCCCAATTTCTAAACCGACGACAAGCCAACCTAGTCCAGTAACTCCAAAACAACCGATAATTGAATCTGAAACTCTCCAAAACAAGTCTCTATTAGCTCAAGATGATCAAACTACAACAAACGTGCAACAAAGTGAATTATCTGCCCATACCGTACAAAGTTCTATAGAACATACAGATTCAAGTAAAATATACATATATGGATCACAGCAATGCATCGGTCTAGCTGTATCATTGATAAAGTCCAGAGAAAATACCGTATATAACAAATACAGTATTTCCTCGTCGACGAAACCCTGCGCCGACACTCAAGAGGTATTAAAAGAATGCTACAACACTCAACAGGTGGAGTCGAGTAAAGTCATTATCTGTGTTGGCGAAAATGACTCAAATCCAATTAAAATAATAGCGGAACTAAGTGCGGTACTAAAAAAACTGCAAAAATGTGATGTACTTATATTGAATGTATTACGTAGTGACTATCTTAACGAAAAGTTACTTAACTTGAAACTGCAACTTCTATGTAAAACTTATAAAAATTGCCACTTTGTAAAAAATAGTCCTAGATTTAGTAATTATTTATTTGACATTTGTAAAAATATTAATTATCACATTGACTGTATTGATTATAATCGCACCTATCTTGACTTGAAGTCTTTAAAGAGACGCTTGCAATCGTCACGAGTATCTGAAATATCAAACCCGGTTTTAAAACAAACTTGTAACCTGAAACAAAAATCAATATTAGACTACTTTACAAAAAATCAAGAGACTAATACATCGCGCGGATATCCTCAAAGTAAAGCAAAGTTTTTTCGTTAACCACTGCGAAAATAGCCATAAATTATTAGTACTGCATCAAAATATAGCAGGTTTTTTGAGCAAAAAAGAACTGCTTCAAATCACTCTACGAGATTTATGTGACGTAAACAAGTCGATAGATATAGTGTGTTTGACAGAGACTTTTATAAGGCATGGCGAAGAAAGTAACATGAAGCTTCCTGATTTCCAGTTAGCTGATAGTTTTTCTAGAACACGCCAAAGGCGTGGAGGGGTATGTATAATGTGTAGGAAAAATATATCATTTACTCAACTTCCGTATCTATCTACATTAAGAGAAGAATTCTCATTTGAAATATGTGGTATTGAATTGTATGACATAAAACATATAATAATATGCATTTATAGAACGCCTAGTAGCCAGCCACAATCATTTCTTGACAAGCTTGAAACCCTTTTAATGTACCTTCGCCGTAAAATTAAATATAAAATTATTATAACAGGAGATCTTAACATTGACATATTAAAAACAAACATTCTGACTTCAAACTATATAACACTTCTTGAAAACTATAATTACATAACACATATAAAAGACCCTACAAGAGCAAAGTCATGCCTGGATCAAATTATTAGTAACATTCCTACGGCAAGTGGAGAACTGCTACACCTACACTTATCCGATCATAATACAGGACAATTACTAACAGTACCCTTAAAACAAACAATAAAATTATTATCAGCTAAGTATATACATCGTAGACAATTTAGTGCTAGCAACATGAGGAAATTCTATGAGTGCATTTCCCAGCTCTCATGGTCAGAAGTTTATAGTGAAATACAAATGAACACGGCTTTCAACAATTTTCATTCACTATATTGTTTGTTCTTTCGCTTATGTTTTCCTGTATTAAAAATAAGAGTTAAAGCTAAATCTAGTCGGGACTGTTGGATAAGCAAAGGTATAATGATCTCAACGAAAACTAAAAGAAAGCTTAGATTTCAGCATTATAAAAAACGCAACTCTAACACTAAAATGAAATACCAAAACTACAATAAAACTCTACGGAAATGCATAATAACCGCACAAAAAATTAATAATCATAGACAAATACAGAAATCATACAATAAATGCTTGGCTTCCTGGAGGCTAATAAAGGAAACCACAACCACAAGCGAAGCTGATAAAATTATACACCAAATCAATCACAACAATAATTACATGACCAACCCTTATGACATTGCTAATAATTTTAATGACTTCTATATTAATTTGACATCTACAAATAATAACATTGATAATGACATATTATATAAGCATAAAATTGTAAAAAATTATAACACTATGTTTCTACACCCGACAGATCACGAAGAAATTTATAAAATAATTATGAGCCTTAAAAATACTGCTTCAGTTGGTTTTGATCATGTTCCTACTAAGATTGTTAAAATTTCCTCTAAAATAATTGCGCCGATCTTATCTTACTTGGTAAATTTATCTTTTGACACAGGTGAATTCCCGGAACAATTAAAAATGTCTATTATTAAACCCGTACATAAAAAAGACGATAAAACTTTAATTAATAATTATCGACCTATTGCCCTAATATCCATATTCTCAAAAGTTTTTGAGAAAGTCATGCAGAAACGTATCACTAACTTCCTTGAAAATTTTGAGATACTGAGTGACAGTCAAAATGGATTTAGAAAAAATAAATCTACTACATTAGCGGCGTTCAATTTTGTAAACAATGTACTAGAATATATGGACAATAAGAAAAAAACAACTGGTATATTTTTTGACATGACAAAGGCATTTGACTTCGTTTCGCACAAACTGTTGTTGTGGAAATGTGAAAAATATGGCTTACGTGGTCGAACCCTAGATTGGATCCAAAGCTACCTCAGCAACAGACAACAATATGTAGAATTATATAACATAAATGCTAAAACAAAAACAGAAGAAATAATCAGATCTGACGTAAAATATAACAGAATAGGCGTTCCACAAGGAAGCGTTTTAGGTCCTCTTCTGTTTATTATCTATATTAATGACTTACCAAATATAACTCATTACCAATGCACTTTGTTTGCGGATGACATATCTATAATTATATCAGAAAAAAACGATACTGATTATAATCAAGAAATAAATGACACAATTAATCACATAATAGAATGGCTTAGTGATAATAATCTTTCAATCAATATGACCAAAACCAAATATATTCAATTTGGAAACAAAGGCTTTAAAAAACCTAACTTGATAGTACAACACAATAAACAATTAATAACTGAAGTTGAGTCAATAAAATTCCTTGGGCTAGTGATAGACAGAAACTGTAATTGGAAAGAACACATTACAAAACTCTGCTCGAAGTTAAATCGTTTTGTTTATCCCTTATGGCGCCTTCCGAAAATAAGCAGTAGGGCAACTGCTCTACAGGCCTATCACGGTTACGTGTGTTCTAACCTCAGATATGGCATACTACTTTGGGGAAATTCAGTAGCCTTCAGAAACATTTTTATAGCGCAAAAAAAATGCATACGAGCCATATGTAACGTCTCTTCGGACAAAAGTTGCAAGCCTCTATTTAAAGATCTTAGCCTTTTAACTTTAGCCGGAATCTATATCTATGAGATTGGTATTTTTGTTAAAACACATATGCATCTATTCAAGAAAAAAGAAGATTACTGTACATTTTTTACCAGGTATCCTACGAGATTGTGGACCCAACCGTGTAGAACTAAAATTAGATCGCGAAATGCATATCATATGTGTGTAAAAATATTTAACAAATTACCACAAGATTTAAAGAATCTGACACTGACGCACTTTAAAAAACAATTATACCAATGGCTACTTCTTAAGTGCTTCTATAGTGTAGAGGAATTTTTAGATAGCAAATCAATTTAATTTTAGTTTTGACGTTTAGAAATTTGACTATTTGAAATCTTTAAGTAATTTAATTTTGCATGCCATGTACACTAATAATAATAATATAATTATAAAGATTTAAATGAATAGCTGACATATAATAAGTATTAAATGTTTATAATAAAATTGACATAGTGTAACCAATAATTTGCACGCCATCTCCATGGTAAATTGTGAGCATTGTATTGTAGCAGTAAGATCTTTTGTTACCACAATTTTTGCAAATAAATATTCATTTCATTTCATTTCATTTCATTTCAGATTTTTTCAATGTTTGTGGACTAGATTCGTAAAGTAGTAAGTGTATAATTAGAATTCTTGACATATGTAATCAGTTAAGAGATCACTACTTTTATGAAGCACCACATTATTATAGTCGTGTCGAGTAACTAATTAACTTTTAAATATGTCCTTTTACTCTATTGAACGCATCAATGGAAAATAACAGGCAAACATCACCTAATTAGGTATAAAACGGTTGTGAATCACGTTTTGCGATTCAAGTCGCGTTTTACGGTCGTGGGCAGAATGCGAAGCAGGCAGAAAGCTACACTCACCGTTAGCCCGAACTTCGGACCGATATGAATCTGTGCCAAAAGTTGTTTTCGGAATTTTGCGGTCCTCTTTCGCGGTACTCACGCTCATACAGGCAAAGTACTTACGAAACTGGAAATGACATCGAAAAATAAATAAGGCGAAAGGAACGGATTTATGGTATAATTATGTTAATGTTGCGTGCTGAGCGACTATTCACGAATCCCGAGTTTTAAAGAATTATACTTAGATATTTGAGTAAACGGTTTTATATTCTCATTGTGTTAATTGATCTTCTTCAGTAGGTCATACATCGCCATCCCCTGCTGGAAGACGCCATCCCTCCGCTTATCCAGACGTTTTAATCTCGCGCTATTTTAAAACCACCTTCTTCTCTGATCGAATCTCAGATAAATAATTATTAATCTGAGGATCGAATGTTAAATTATTCTAGATCCCAAGTCATATATCCTGATCTTCATATTCGTTCATAAAATTGTTATCTACTCGTGTGTTATAATATCAATTCCTTATTAACATAAATTAAAGTTTTACAACAATCTGAACGAACTAGACTATAACGTATTTGATGATAGATAAACAGGTATTTATTCCCACTGACGCAAAACCGGAATCGCTTATGGGGTAATGTCGCTATAACATAATCCGAGCTAACAACCCATAGGAAAGTGAATTTACTTACAGACAATTGCAGCTAGCTTGTTCCGCCACGGGCGGTGCGGAAGTACGGGGATAGAGCCGCTACTTAAACTGTAGACTTGGACGAAACTCCATCTATTGATATTTTATCACAAATGTTTCTGTTTTAAGTGCTTATTTTAACTCTTTGTTTTTAAGAACTAGGATTTTTATTATGATCCTTTGTAATTTTTCGAAATATTATCTACTAAAATGAATTTATCGTATCACTGCACTGCACACAACATGTGCCTGTTGATAGTAGAATGATTTGATTCACAAATTTGTAGAAATATTTTGGTGCCCATCTCCTGGCTCATTCTTTGGTCAGTTCCTACGATATACAGAGAAACAGATTAAATAAAAATTCAAAATATTTTATTTAAAGTAAATTTATTCTTGTTCTTGTTGATTACGTTGTCGAGTCCTCGCTGCAAATAGTTTTACATACATAGATAAAAAATAAAACTTAGAAATAGTAAGTAAAATAAATTTAATAATATAAATATTTACGTACACAAGGTATATTTTATAGGTGAGATTAAGCACGTAGAACATTAAACAAACATACGACTAGATATGCTAATTTCATAAAATATAAAACAAGTCTCATAATAAAACGTGATAAAACTCCAAATATTTAAGAAACTTAATAAAACGAATTTTAAAATTATAAACAATGAATATTAAATAAATACATACTAAATTTACATTTAAAAATACTTGTCTTAGTAAAGCATTGGGGATCAATATTTCCCTTCATCGCTTCTTCTCCTTAATGAAACACATCACGAAGTGGTGGTAGATTTTAGTGATGTTCAAAAAGAATTTATTGAAGGATCTACTTTACATAACATATCTTTAATGTAATTTTGAAATTGGATATAAAACTTTCATGGTCTGAATATTATGCAATTGTCCCTACACCACAGTTTGCGTGGCCAGTACGTGACGAGAGAAACCTGACACAAGGCATCGGTGCACGGTTTTTGCCGGAACTGCTTATAATATGAGTGACACTTGTAATTGCTGGCATTCGGATGATAGGAAACGAGAATCCTATTTATACAATTCGTGTGATTTGACGGTAAAAACAACAGACATTCAGTAGATTCTCAGGCTTATAAGTAGGTTGCTCAAGAACTAGCAATGGAAAATAAAGAATATTATAGATATTTGAAGATAAACTAGTAGATTTTATCCTCAATCTATGCATATCTAGAACATGTTTGCACATTTTAAAGTAAAAAGAAAAAAGTCCAACAGTTGTTCCAGTACTTAACTCGTAGCTAACGAGAAGATACTATACGATAACTAACGAGAGATTCATCAGTGTTTAATCGTATGTCGCGGTAAACATTTTGATTATATGAACGTAATAATGTACAACTAATGATTCAGGTACCTTACCTTGATTACCGATCCTCAGTTATTGTTAGGGTAACTAATGATGAAAAAAAACACTTGATCTGCTGCAATCGCCTGTGCACCTAATGTAGAGGAAAAATTTATTTTACTTAATATTACAATTAAAGTATTTTTTCCTGGAGATGTAACGACATTTTACTGATGATCTTAATCGTGTAACTACATTATGTACAGACTACTATAGTTATTATTATCTACTTAAAACAGGTTTTTTTTTAAATTTTATAACAACCTATTTTATGTCATCAGATGCCAGTATCAGTGAACAAACCCGAGAACCAAATATTTATTCAAACTTTTTCTTTCTTTCAGGGAGAGAACAGTCCGCTGCTCCTCAGTGCTGATCGGAGCTCTCGGGATATCTCTGATAGCGCTCGCCGTGTACACCACTGTGCTGGTCCTCACCGAGCACACCGCTCTCAAGCCGTGCGTCACCGAAGAGTGTGTCGGCACTGGTAAGTTAACACCTTGTGCGAGCCAACAGCCCGCTGCTCCTCAGTGCTGATCGACGCTCTCAGTATATCTCTAATGGCGCTCGCAGTTTACACCACCGTGCTGGCCCTCACCGAGCACACCGCTCTCAAGCCGTGCACCACCGAGGAGTGTGTTGGCACTGATATGCTAACACTTTCTGTGAACTGTCTGCGGCTTCTCAATGCTTATCTGAGCTCTTGGAATATCTCTTATAGCGCTCGCAATGTATACCACTGAGCTGGTCCGCTAGGCTAGTGCCCCCCTTTTAGTCGCCTCTTACGACAAGCAGGGGATACCGTAGCCCTATTCTGGTCCCGAGACTACAGGGACAAGTAACTACCTACAAAAGATCAGGTGAGCTGCGTGCATCGCTTCTTCAAATTCATATAAAAACAACCTAGACGTATACCGAAAACTCTCTGTATTTATTTAAATCAAACTTCCCTATTGGACAATACAAATATTGCAAGTAAGTAAAAATATGTTAATCGATAATAATGACATAAATGTAATAATTATTGCATTTGCATTTAAAATTGTTACAAATATCATAAAAACAAGTAAACATACGCAATTAGCAATCTGCATACCCATCAATCTTTCCCATAATTAAATACCACAGATATGTAAATACCGCATTTATGCCACTTATTATATCAGAAGCAACCCCGGATATCTTCATACGATCCATCTTCCATCATTATTTTAATTGTATTTACATCATACTAATTGCCATGAACAGGTAATATATTTTATATGTGGAATGTAAAATCAACTGCTCTTCATATTGATGTGCTGGTTGTAGTTCTAAGATTCTACTTAATGAAATAAGTCAGGATCACTTAGTTATCTCTAGTCTAACGAAATATAATTATTTTATTTCTCTTTATCTAAAACGATGAAAACGTAATATAAATAAATCTTTTGTTAAGTCTTACGAGGCAATCGTGAGGGTCCCAAACATTATACTTACTGAGGTATCCATTCACTAAAATGGACAAATAACAGATGGGTCAAACCCTAAGTTTAATATTAAAAGCAACTCGGTGTTATACGAAGATACGCTTAAATATAATCTTGATTATATTTACCTAAGTTTATCTCCTTATCTACTACGATAATTTGGTATATATTACCATAATGTTTTGTTTTAGAAACCAACAGTCTCATTATTTTGCTCTGAGGTGTTTTTGAGGTTTTAATATATGACATGGTATCATGATAGGTATGTTGGTGCCTATGCGCATGCGCAACTGTCCACATGCAATCAATAAAACGTAACGCTTTACGTAAAATCTTGATATTGTAATAGATAACACCACTACCACTGTAATACCACTGTAATTTTAACGTTATCTTCTATATACCACTAAGCACTCACTTATATAATACAATTAATTATTTACGACATATAATTACGTAAATAAAGAGACATTAATCAGTACTTTCACTCAGCTATTAGGCACAAATCTAGCGTCATAAAAACTAATTGCCTTAGGTAAATCGGTTCTCAATCTTTCATGAAAGATTGTTAACAAGAGTCATAAACAAGCTTAATAAACCAATTTTATAATAAGAAAGTTTCCGTATAAGTACAAAGAAATTAAATTACTTATTATAGCTGTTATTATGATTATGTACTATCAACTAAAATTTAGTTACATCCTATATCTATGGTTATGACTGTCTGATCAAAATCGAAGATAGTAAGATATTAGAGTTACCTAATAGATTACCCACTTACTAAATTCTAGTTTGTGATATTCTATTCTTACAGGATTCTTTGCCCAGTTTTTACTAGTAGATCTCATAAATAAAACTAATGCTATATTCCAATACTTGAATGACCGTAGAAAATTTGATATTGAAATAAAATCAGGCGTTAAGTAAGTAGTTATTGACTTAAGAAACTTTTATAGTAGGTACCTATTAAGAGTCATGGAATACAATTTTGGATTAAAGAATAAAATTCTTAATTAACAATAATATGTAGTAGGTAACATAAATTCATATCACGAGATGAAAATATATTATGTTCTACAAATGTTAGAGTTAGATAAGTAGATAAATGCAAAATGGGATAGGTAATGATATAATATTTATGAAGACAGAAATAAATGATAGAGACTTTCCTTATTTACTTACTATTTAAATATTGTTTAGTTTTCGTGCTACACATACTTCCCAAAATATATTTTAATGTTATAGAAACAAACAATTTAATGTACCTACAAATTACACGCTATAATTAACATTAATGTAAAGATTGCTCATGTTAAACGTTTATGTATAATTGGCCGCGCATGTGGACTATAGAATTAAAAGGGTGGCGCATTACCCTAACGGTGCCGCCGCGTGGCATGTTATTAGATGGTATTGCGACTGTTCATATAAAGGCGTCGCAATAATAGTCGAACTAGTCATGACTCTTGGTTTCATCGGCGTTCAAAATTCTAACATATTGCTCCGTGCGTCGAAATTAATTTTACGTGCGATCTGGACTTTGAATTATTCACATGTTTCTATCAAGAACACAAATTCTTGTAATGTTTATAAACTTGTTAATGATTGGGCTC
>DWMA01000059.1:0-16729 GCA_018252035.1 Urbanus sp. 3 SS-2014
AGTCTGAATGTATGTTAATGTGTAATGTAAATGATATGATGTTGTGTTGTATAACTTGTCTAGAGAAATCTTCTTCCAGAATCCTTTACGGGTAAAGTCCAATTTCTAATACGTATTTACATAATTATCATCACTAAACGATTACTTAAACAAAATTATATGTTTCATTATTTTTCTTCGATATAATTGACCATCACGGGGAAGCCACAATTGTTTTGCAATAGGTAGGTTACACTTAATGTAATGTAGTCTTTTGTTGATTTTAATTGATGCTGATTGAAATCTGTGACCCACTTCAATACTCCATAGTAAAAGTCCAGACAACCAAGATAGTTGCTTTACCTATATTGCTTTATACATGTTTTGTATAATTATTTTCTGAAATAATACTTAAAAATAAAGTCTTATATTTAATAGACTGTATAATTTTTTGATGAAAGTGGAGTTTACCCGTACTGGGAATACATGTCATATAGAAGTGCTTGTGATAATAGTTGAAAACAGCAGTCATCGTATTTCAGGATCCAATCATACCGATGCATTTCGCGTTGCGTATATACCGCAACGGAACAATCAACTATTTAATGCGACGACATCTCATCCTGTCCTGTCAGGGGCGGCTCAACATTTTTCCTTTTGATGACCCACTGTGTTCATTTGCCTTAGAAAGTAGTGAGTAAAACGTATTCGTACTAGATACGCACGCTTAGCTAATGGAAAGGTAAATATGTTATTGCTAATTCTGTATTTTAGTATTAGGTTAAGAAGTAGTAAATGTGCCGTGTAGTCGTTTCCTTTATAGGAACATAAGAAGTGTGCGCTTTTGAATGCTTTGCAAAAATGTATATTAGAAATTAATACATTATGTTGATCTCATTTCAGTATCGTACGAGCAGTCCGCAATAACTTACGTGTGGAAAAATGACGAAGATACACTTCGGAAGTCGCCGTCCCTCACGACGCTTAATGCGTATCTCATTCAGAATCAAACTATCCCGTGTCCGATCAAGGCCAGCTGGCGAGGTAATATTCACTCCTTATGTCCGTCACTTCAACATCGCTTATTGTTACATCAGTGATATCATCAACATATGTATTTGATCGGGACGTGTAGAGCATTTCCAACGCTCATGGGCGTAGCTGTATTCGATAGGTTTGCTTTAAAAAATGGGCAGGCATTTCTTAGTAACAATTAAATGCTTATAAATTCCTTATTGTTATTTACTGATATACCATTGTTGAATATGTTGTAATTTAAAATTTTAGTTTAATATTCAAATCCTCTAAATCTTTACTGTGGTATGTCTCTATCAGTGTTTTTTTTTTTTAATATTAACGTAAACAATCGCTGGCAATAAAACTAAAATGTAGCTTATGGCTAGTTCTATGTCGTAGCTATGCCCATATCGCCCCCGCTAACGCTATTTTATGTTAAATTCGCACACTAACCTATATTTTGCACAATAGGAGGGCCAATTTTTTCGTTACGACTAATTTGACATTCTGATTAACTCTTTTCAGCTTGGTCTTGATTTCTGTAAAAGTTTTATTTTAACTTCATTGTTAGTACTGACAAAATTGAGTAATTAGATTAGAAGGTCATAATATCGGTATTTTTATCAGATTCGGATCGGTAGACGCTTCAGTTGATCGTTTGAAATAGCTAGTAGAGTACAGCATGTTCATCCATCGGTTCTTGTATCATACATTAAACATTGCACCTCAGTTATATTCACACGATTTTATACTGAGAGTTAAAATTTATTCAAAGATGAAAATAAATGTAGATTGTAAGAATTTTGTTACACTCTTTGCAAGCAGCTGATGGTATGTCACTTTACGAAGACGATGAAGAGCTGACATGTAATCTTTGCCAGAGACGCTTTGAGGAGCAAGGTACCTTCTTGAGTAGCACCGGACCATGAACAGTTCAGTCCGGTGTCTTCATAATTAAAATATATTCTCCGCTTATGTGTGAGTAAATGCGCTGTTGTGTAGCCGAGTAACACGACAAAATTAACTTACGGTGAAGAACAACAAAGACAACACCGAGTTAACCATTAACACTCCATTGATCATCCTTTGTTTAATCATTACTTGTCTTGGCAACTTCTATGCACGTTTGTTTAAATGCACGTGTTAGAAAAATAGCTAGAGTTCATATTGAAATAAACTCCATAACACTACTGTATGTGCGTACGCATCTGTGGAACCCAACACAACACGCGTTACTCTTACATACGGAATGGTAGTTAATTAGTTGCTGATTTTTGTTTTAGTCAGTGTATATAAAAGGATCGTTTTACAAGGCCACTGAACGGAGTTACTTGGAATTTACCAACGCACCAACTTACTCGGGCTCTATAGCATTTTTATACTTACACGAACAAAATGCAACGTCGCTATTATATTGCATTTGAAGTAAAAACGTATCACGTTGTACGTTGTTCAAAATTTACGGAGTATATTCACTTCACAGGTAACTACAGCTGTCTAAAGGTGGATCTAATTTTTACGAGAGACCGAGCATTCTACTTTACCACAGTATTTATTCCCGGCATAATTCTGGTGACCTCTTCCTTCATCACATTTTGGCTGGAATGGAACGCGGTGCCAGCCCGTTCCATGATAGGTAAAATATGGATGGCGATTGGAATGTTCTCGGTCTTGCAATGCATCTTCTCTCTTCATAGATGTGGCTGGGGCTGTCAATGTAACACGCTAATTCCTTACTTTCGCAGGTTACCCTCGCTTTCCGTTGGCATTGTAAATAACTTAGAAATAACGGTTGCCAACGATTCACTTTCACAAATGCTTAGTGTCAATGTAATTTTTTAGAATCTGCTTGATATTTTTAGGTAATTACAGCTGCCTCAAAGTGGATCTCATCTTCACGCGGGATAGATCATTTTACTTCACCACAGTTTTCATTCCGGGCATCATTTTGGTGACATCATCGTTTATTACTTTTTGGCTGGAATGGAATGCAGTGCCTGCTAGAGTAATGATAGGTTGGTTTCATTATTAGTTTTGCTTATAACTTTCACACGATCATTAATTTCATTGTTTCAGATTATAGACGTTAATATGCAAGTAATTGAATCATTTTATATCTTCTAGTTACATGCAATTTATTATTCTAAACATTTTAAAGTTTGTAAAGTTAAGGTTTAAAAACTTTTGACCTTTTTAAAACCTGTTTTGGTACAGAAAGTACCTAACGGTTAAATCTACAATAAGCACTTAGATAAGATTTGTACTGTAGATTTTATTAAGCAGTATAGCTAGTGCACGGGATGTCTGCTGTAGCACATTAAGACGTAGCATGTTATATTAAAATTATAGTTAAGTTACTTACATGGTTCTATTAGTATTATACGATATGTTAGATATCGTATTGTTAACTATCTACATATATGTATGAGTAAGCATAATTCAATGTGAACATGATCAGACTTTAATCTACTCATGCTTTAAATGGAATATTCTTTTAGTATGCTTATTTAAACAAAGTGAACCTAAAATAAAAAAATACCCTTACGAACAATGACGATGTTTAATCTGAATCCAGGTGTAACTACAATGTTGAACTTCTTTACAACGTCCAACGGATTTCGGTCGACGCTACCGGTGGTGTCCAACTTGACTGCAATGAATGTATGGGATGGCGTATGCATGTGCTTCATCTACGCCTCGTTGCTAGAGTTCGTGTGTGTCAACTATGTAGGCAGGAAACGACCCCTGCACAACGTGGTCTACCGACCAGGCGAGAACCCAGTCACCCAGGTGAACTATACACTCTCTTACCCGGCTTTGTTCGTGTTTGGTTATTTTTGCGTGTAACTACTCGGTGTTGTCCCCTCTTAGAAATGCATCGTAGCGGGCAATGTGCACCCTGCAATAAACAATTAACTCCTACCCTATTGGCCTAAAATGATAGTCTATAATTTACTTGATAAATAATTTATCATTGTCATTAAATTGTTATAAAATGAGTATAACTCAAATAAATCATTAAGCTTTCCCTTACTAAAATGCCTTGTTCGATTATATTAACTACCTAGTTATACATTTGTGTAAATAATATACTTAGTATTCTAAAACCAGATATAAGTATATTCTTAAATAAGTAGGTATATGATCCTAATTTGATAACCGGTCATACCCTGTCCCTTTTTATCTGTAGGTTTTTATAATTAGAATAAATAAAATGTTTATTGTATATTGAAGCACACTATAAAGGTTATTTGCAATTGATTCACGAAGGAAATTAGATTTCGTATAAAATTTTACGCGGAAATATCTTTCTTGACGTCTTTTACAAGATTTACTTACTCGGGTTAAGTTTAATCAAATATAAAATTGTAAATTCCTCCGTGAATAGCTCTATTTTCTATCTATACTCTTTGCAATGTTTTCTTTTACTATTTATGTACAGTAAATAAACAATATGGCATGTATTTTAAATTATAACTCTATTTCTTTGATTGGTTTTCTTTCTCGATACCTATAGCATGCTTATCCTACAACATGATAAATTATTGCACGTCAACTTCGTTACAGCGGTTAGGCCAGATAAGTTCATTAACAATAAAACTAATTATCACTTCATCAATGAAATTTAAGACTATTTTGTGTGGCCATAATAACCCTTATTTTATCTTTCAACGATCCTTTGTCCCCTCTTATTTACAGAAATATTGATTTCTGTGATATTTTCACTAGTAATAAAGTCGAAAACATTGCAAAGATAATAGCGATATAGTTAAATGAAGATCCTTCGGAAATCATTGTAATCCTCATGAGTGTGTATCTGGCCACAACAATCTAGTCTGTGTTCACACTAGCACACGGTAGACCATCTGTCACGAGTGAACAAGTTGTCTGTATAATGTGTTCGCAGCGACTGCCCGCAGTCCTCAGCAGAATTGGCATTATACTGGCCAGCCCCTTGGTAAGAACATTCGCCATATTCATTGGCACACTCCGATTACGATTCTGTTATATTTCTTGGTTTACTTCTTCAACATTATAGCACGCGTATCACATGTAAATATAATGTAGATGGCAAGTTGAAACCGTTTGATATGCCCGAGGGCTTTATGTCTTATAAGATTTATACAATTAATTTTAAAATCAATGTACCTACGATATTATTGGCAGAACATAGATAATTTACAAAAAACACACCAATTGTAATATTCTTGTTAATTTCATAGCTATTTGTTTTAAATTTGATTTTGTATTGTGCATAGATTCTGATACCTATTACACTACTTTCAATCACTAAGTACCTACGTGTATTGCTAAATACATGATATTTACTGTTAGTATAAGTGACTTAAGCACCAGCTTTGATATTTTCTTAATATGTATTTGTTTTATGAGAGAAATATAACAGAACATTAGAAATTGTATGCCACCACTTCAACCACACCACGGTTACGTTCAAAAAAGCATGTAGTAGTATATAAGATTAGTTTAGATGCGTTAATTAATGTTTTATAGATAAGTAGTATTGTCATACACCCTTAATTTACTCATTTTAGTTTTCGATTTTAGAAATTGAACGTAAATAAATTTAGTCTCCTTATAAGTAGATATTTTAAAATTCATTTAGATAAACAATTAAAAGTAAATACATCGGAAATGTAAATTACTTTATGAGATCAAATAAAACGCGAATTGGTTAAAAATCTCAGTGAGGGTTCGTAACGATGATTCTCGCAAATATATCTTATTCATAATTATGTATTTAGCCGTAACAATAGAGTGTTTGTATCAATGATGAGCTCGACGTAAGAGTAAAACCAGGGAAAAAAAATTAAAATAAAGCTTGACGGGTGGACGGTATGTATGGATTTAATAATATGTATATTGGAAGAATTCATTTTCTTAACTTCTGCATTTTAGTGTCAGTTACACAAATGCAATAATCTTGACAATAACTAAATTACCTTTAAAACAGTATTTCGGAAAAAACGTACCTATAGGTATTACTCAAACTATTGTGGGCATCATTGTTACCTTACTATAAATTTTATAGCAAAATGTAGTGACCAGCAATGCTATTAGAAGACGAGACGGATAAAGAAGATAAATACAGTTATTCGCGATTCGGTATAAGACAATTACCTACAATACTTTCAATCATCAGCATAACAAATATGCAATAACGCTTCATAGTGATCATGTATGTATTTCTAACGGTATGCTGCTTCTGTCGGCCTCTTTGAACATACATGTTTGCTTCGGCTACATTAAATATCCTTATATTCATTATTTAGGAGGCGATGGCATTCCTCCATTGGGCTAAATCAGATACGCCTCAGCCGGAAACTAGTGATGCCGTAAGTGATATCACTGAACGCTCGAACCATCCGCAACCACCCCATCACATCAAAAATATGATATCACGAAAAACTAACGCATATTTTTTATTTTAATGCATCTTCGGATTGCTACAGCCTGTAAGTAATCTTTTATGTCATTTTAACCTAGTTTTCTTTTTCCGTTATTTTAATTTATTTATTTAAGGTCTTATTTCCGTTCATTGGAAACTCATAAGTCATTCATCCCGGTCAGTTAGTTTGGTAGCCCCTGTTTAACCTTTCCTCTAATTTGTTTGGCGTAAACTATATTTCGTGTATTAACTACAGGGTGATAAAAAACGAGAATCAACTGGTGCAGCTGATTTAGTGACGTGTACAGCGTGCACGGGAGCCCCGGGTTCGTGCACGCATACAACCAACAATGGCGGTGTGTCTGAGGTAAACAAATATTTGTTAGAAAAAGTGCCTTTACTTGTCGGAGGGACGCTTTTAGTTCGAATATTTCTCAAAGCTTTGTTTTATTCAGGTATAATTATAGGTACATACATCTACACGAACATGATTTTTAATAAAACAAATCAAATGTATTTCGTTAACTACCAACTTATCATCACAAGGGTTGCCACCTTTGTTTTATATGGAAAAATAATATTGTTTTCAAAAAATTCAAAACATAGTATGTTGGTACGTTGGAGAAATCCAGGCAAGAAATTGACACATTTTTTAAATTATTCTATCTATTTACTTTATTTAACACTTTATTGTCCTGACAAAAATGATTTTTCTACGTAATTCTAAAAAAAACATAAGCAATACGATAACACACAATACGTCACTGAAGTTACTTCTTACTTACAAGTTACACTGTCTTGTACCTACTATATTATTTTTCTGTGATTAGGTATTACAATAAATACGTACGTGACTAAAATATAGATAATACCATAATATTACATCTAAATACGGGTGGCAATTCTAATCACGACACACATTTAGAATATCCATCCGCCTAACTCAAAATGCTAGATATGCATAAAGATTATAACGTTGAGAATAACCGTACAAAAATTGACTTAGAATAACAAATACCAAACACGCTTCCGGCTTCCTTTATTATTTGAGTATTAAGTAAAACAAGTGGAATCATTAAGCACGGCATCGACGTATTTTTGGTTTGCCATCATCATTTATTTGCAAAATAATTTCTTTCAGCCATGTTTCGTCCAGGTTCGTAAAAAGGAGCCGCCGCACCCCATCCGCGTGGCGAAGACTATCGACGTGATCGCTCGCATCACCTTCCCCACTGCCTACGCCGTCTTTCTTATCTTCTTCTTCATCCACTACAAGGCCTTCTCTTAATGCTGTCTATATTTATCAAATTATGTAGCTTATGGAAGCTTCGTGTACATGGACAATGATAGCCTTATATTTTGTAACTCCTATTACATCACAGCGTATGAGGCCAAGCTATTCACGATGTCTAACGAGATATTTTTGATGATATTAATTAAGAAATTGTGATCGTACTCATAGAATTGGTTATAAGTCAATAGATATTAGGGAATATTGAAATGCAAGAGACTCACTGCAGCTTTCAGGTGTTATCCGACTTTGGCGATAGTGCGATTATTGTGTGTGAATTTTCTAAGGGTTTTGAAATAGTTTCGATATATGATAAAAGGCCGATGTTCTTACCTCACGAAACGAATGAAACTAATAAATTATATGATAGGATAAAGAGGGATCAATAAGGTATGAAAATTTTCTACACGTTTGTCAATGATAATTCGATAGTTGTTTGACGAATTAGAGGATGTGATATGATAGAAGATTCAACCATGTTCATTGAGAGTGTCCTCATCGTCCTTGTAATACAGAAACCTATTTCAAACCTGAAGACAGTCCATTTGTATTTTTAAAAATAAGTTACGAATATTTAGTAAGATAGCTAAAGTTATGACTTTTATAATGTAGTAAACAAATCACTATAGCGGTAGTTAATTCATTTACACCCACGTCCCTTGTGATAAAATTTAATTATAATTGCTTACTATAACGGTGCATCACATTGTGTTATATGAAAAAGATATATTTCATTATAAACAGTTCAAAACCATGTTTTGTAAAATTTTAGGTAATTGTATTTGAAGCTCAAATCTATAGTATAAAGTCTGAGGTGTCTAATATAATGACACTCAATTTTGATGTACTTGAAAACATTGTACGATTTCACATTTTTTTTAACCTTATACCCGTAGATAAAGACATGCCTTATTTAAATCGTAGTATAATACAAGCTTATAGAAAATCAGCCTTAAAATTTATATGATAAGTTAAATACGTAAAATAGATTAATCGAATGTCACGAGTTGCTTGTAATTTACCTACAACATAACGTGTGACAGTTGGTATTTAAACTGCTTGCATTATCGTCACTTAACAATTTTATTATAGCAAACCTTTTTAGCTGGATTCATTCAAAAACGTTCTCTATTGTGCAGCGTAGAATCATAGAATGGTGGAGGTACAATTTAGTAGCTAACGAGCCTTAAGGTGATACAAGTTTATCCGCTCTGTCAATGACTAGAGCAACCGCTTGAGGTCACCTCCGAACCACGGAAGACATATTTACCTAATATCCAATTTCAATTACCTAAAACTTCTTGGTACTTACCTAGGTATTTTATAGTGATGTCATAAAATATTTATTGTAAATTTGTTTCGAACTAACTCACATAAGCAGAGTTTATTAATATGACATAAAATATTTTTAACATTGTCAAATATAAATAAAAATGGAAATTATAATCGTAATTCATCGGCTTAGAGAACTTGTGTGACGCGCTACCTCGGGTCTAGATTGGTGGTGGGGAGCTCGCTACACATATTTATTTTTTAGTAGATATAAAAGTACGTTTTTTTGTATTGCAGATAAATAAAATTTTACGTAATACATATATTATAAAAGTTACCGCGCAAATAAGATTTAATTTATTTTAACAGAATATTTCTATAAAAATATATCACCTACACAAAGTGAGTAATTGTTGTTAATGTACGTGCAAGTATTTAACATTGTGCCAAAAATAATTGGCATAGTAAAAAACGATAAAGGTTCATTTTACATATCTGAATAATTTCGATTGGTCGTTATTAATTTATAATCGTTAGCTACACAAAACGAAGCCTGTCTATTTAAGTTCTAATTAAACTATGTCTCATTATAATACCTAACAAAATCATTCTATGTAGGTATGTTATAAATATTTCTGATATCATTAATGTGTTACAAAACATGTACCTACTTACGTACCTACCAATGTATATTAAATTTAAAGTTAATTTTATATTTCATTGTACCGATACCTACTGTTAGTTAAGCGTGACACGTTCAATTTAATTGTCATCGACATATTTGTTAGGTATTTGCTTGTTAAAAAGCGGACCAAAGAGTCAACTTTTTGAAAATATAGATTTTATATCTAACATACTTTTTATCGGTACCTGTTAAGAAAACAAGTTTTGGCTGTGCTTTTAAAAATTATTATAGTATATTATCATTACCCCTCATTACGTCAAGTGCTACTTGCTGTGCTATAGGTAATGTACCTAACTTTATTCAAAATGTAATTAGCTTTTTCGTGGTATTTCATAAAAAAGATAAGTGGTTCGTTAATGTTAAACACCATAAAAATTGCGTGGCAAAATATAAATCAATATTAATAGTAATTTATGTAGTCAAATTTATTGCTTTCTATCATAGTAAATATGCAATGCATGAAAGCATTTCCTTATGACAATTTCATTGGTAACTTACAAAACTATCAAAATAATCAACACTCGTAGATAGTGTGTGTTATTTAATGTTATTTAATTTTACTTTAAAGCACTACCTATTGCTATTTATGTTTATTTTGCATGTAAAAAAATAAAAGCATTAAGTCATTATTAATGGTAAAGTTTTGAAAAATATAAAACAGTATACAAAAATATCTAATATTTTCCTATGAAATATTGTTATAAATGTTACAACATATTGAAAAAGGCTTATAAATAGTTGATATGAGAACAAAAATATCTTTTAGTTTTAGTAAAGATAGAGATTATTGAAAAATAACCAAAATATATGCCTGGCCAAGAGCTGTACCTACCTATTCCTTTAATTTTTAATTGTGTTTACATGTATTTTTGTAAGAATGTGTTCTATTTATATTTCAAAATGTATTATATTATTATGTAACTAGTCATTTTGCCAAAGTTCAATAAATTTAGTACATATTTATAACTTTGAGTATTTAACCTAACTCAAACCACACCCGTCCTTATTCTTATCGACTTACGATTTTCAGAGTCAGATGTGGTGTATATAATTATATATGATACAGTGTATCATTGAAATAAGATCAATTTTTCTCTTACTTTTCAGCTCCAGTATCAAAATGGTACTATTTATACATATATTTAATAACAAATAGCATACCTACGGCATATAGGTACCTATAATGCCTAATAATATAATTAAGAGAACACAAATATGCAAGGCATAATTAATTTACAATCTCGCCCAATTTTTAGGCCAGTCAACAAAAAGTTGTGTGGATATTATAGTGGAACAGATCATTTAGATAGAAAAAAATATGTAGGCCAATTTTATTTATCTATTTTATCGATCTCTTTAACCTTTGAAAGTCTATTGTTTGTTAAAATTATGACCATTCCCTATTATATATGTATACTTATATTAAATATAATTATATATACATTACATAGAAGTGATACTAATTTAATTCGTGTGGTGTTTATAGTACCTAAAATATAAGATAAAAACATATCATTCGCTTTATAAGAATCCTAATTGTATTAATGACTTTGTTATATAGTTACTTGAAACTTTATCTACAAGGCTTAATTGTAGGTACGTATTATTTATTTGTATCAAAACCTTAAATCTTTATAAATCTATACTATGGTACGTTACTCTGGATATTATTTTAATAGTTTTCAATCAAATAATGATAATAGCTATAATTACTGATGGTTTTTACGGACAAACTATTTGAAGCTAACAGAAATATCATCAATTTTTATTATAATTTAGCCACTATTTCATTATTGGGACGCTGCTGAAATTCAAATATAGTTAAACTATTATTTGCAAGTAACCCTAGAACTACGTCACTTGACAGGTATGCTTACTATCAAGATACAAATATGTACTTATTACCCTTCAATAGGTATAAACGTAGGTACCTGAATATCTTGGACGGCTTATAGGGATATAAAATAATGCATGCGTACCGGTCCTTGCATATTTTTTTAAATATTCCAACTACATATTTCTAATCTCCTTTATTTATCAAAGTATTATAGCATTGATGTTTTGTGTGATACACAGATTATTCTTATATAGGCAGGTATATATGTATTCTTATAAACTTATGATTTATCTGCATGAGTGTGCGAACATAAGAACCGGTACCTACTTTTTTCGTAATTTCAAGATATAGGTACTGTGTTAAAAGACAAAAACCATCTATCTAAAATTCTAAAATAATAAAGTTTTAATAAAATGAATACCTTGATAATGAATATTAAAATTTACAATAGGTAAATACCTATATTTCAGCAGTAGGTAGGTAATTCAGATATTACCTGTCGTATAAGCTAACCTATTTTTTCTTGTAGGTAATCTATCTATCTACCTACATTCTAATAAAAAGTCATCTATTTTTATGTTATATTATTGTTAATTCTTATATTATTAGTATCCTTTTATCATTCAATTAGGCTAAAAAATTAGCAAATATTGTTGGGTATAATTATAATGCTGCTTAATTATTTAGCATGTGCAAATAATAATCGAATGATTGTAGAGTATTTATCAGTAAAAATGGTGTACCTATATTAAATATTAAAAGACACACAAAAGCTGTAATTTAAAAACAATAAAAGCAGTAGACGTAATTTTTGCAAATACATATTAATCATGTATCCGCTTTATAGCTTACAAGTTCCCTACAAAGGGCATTATTAACAAAATCTACTTAATTTAGATTAAGGTCATGTTATAGGCAATATATCTATTAATGTTATATATCAAGAATCGTATAGGTTATGTTATATTGATCTAGTCCTTAAGTTTTTTACCTTTAGCTAAATATATTTATTATTTACTGTAGTTATAATAATCACTTTCAAACAGAATCACCGATTATGATTGCATTCACATAAGAATGCCATTTTTAAAATTAAATTTTACCGCAACCGATTTCTTTTATATTCCAATCACCTACCTAATTAATACAATAGGTAGTTAAAACTACAATATTTCACATAGAACTTATATAGCAGAAGTTATGAAAGGAAGATTATTGTAGAAGAATTATCATAAACTCTGAGATTACGTATTATTCTTATAAAAAAAAGTAAAACCTACACGGAACATCGGGGATTAGCAGATATGTAGGTAGGTATTAAAAATTATAATTTCTTGATTTGCGAAACTTGAAATAAAATGAAATATGTAGATACCTACTTTAATTGTTCCTGCGTGACCTAATTGACCTTGCTGTACCTATTAGAATTATTTTACTTATTTACCTATTTACCAACAGTTAAATTGATTAATAAAATTGTAGGTACCTACGAGTCATATTTGATGCATTGCACACCTTCGACCATTTTATAACAACTTACTTAAAATCAGTTACTAAGCAATAAAATACCTACTGCGACTTATAGGTACTCTTATATAATCTATCTAACATTATACCTATTTACTTCCTTTGTCGTCTATGTATATCTAAGATTCAAAATGGAATGAAAAACTTAAATGATTTGCTTAAATTCTAAGAATTTCAGAACTGATATAATTTTATGCTTGTATGTTGAATGGTTTACGATTTAGCAATAAGGTAGATACGCCATACGCATAAGATGATCAGTACCTAAATATAAGAAGCACGAAAAGACATTAGTGAGATAAATAAATCTTTTTTATGTATGATAAAGATGTACATACAGATACAGTATACCTGAATACCTGCTCTTGTTTCAAGTAGGTTCACTTGCCGTATAGGGATAATACCGAAATATATGTACCTATAACCTATGTAATACCTGTACAATTTATACAGAACCAAGAAAAATTTTGATAGGGATGCGTATGAATCTGTAAATTTTATTTTACAAAAGAATGTACCTACGTAAAAAATAACTACCTACCAACCTACCTTTCCTTTGTTGATAAATACGTACCACCTACTCCTTTTTTAGTAGGTAGGTATTTAATAAATGTACCTATGTATAAAAATCCTATAAGTTATTGCGGTGACAATAATATATCATGTCAGCATTAAATTGCTTAAAATAAAATGGTGTCTCTAGTTTCAAGATATGCCACGGTAACCTGAAACCTGGATGTAGAACCTGTTGCCTTCAAATTAATGTATTGTCATCACAATTACGCGACTTTGCTTGTATAATACTGGCCAATCAAATATTATGTCTACGAAAGATACCAAGTTTTTATACCATGCAAGAAAGAGATAACAGGAAATAGCATAGGAGCCGAATAGTATGGGAACCGCTGGACCCAAGCTCCATAGTAGTTAGTATCTAATCGTATTCTTACCACTAAAAATCCTGCATTTTATTGGTTGCCTTTTGTCAACAAATAACGAGTCAAGTTCTCGAAGTTGTACAAGAACTTTACTACACGAAAAACAAAATTTATGTGTCTAAATGACTGGCAAACACTGACATTAATTAGGCTACGCTGATCATACTGGTCCTCGCCTCGATTCGCCCACGTGCCAATTCCACTTGTATCTTTCTTTCATGGTATAAACTATACCCATAGGCGGACCTATACACTTAGTACGTGTTTGTTACGTTTTAACGACCTTGGTTTACATTTGCACCCGTTTTTACATACTAAAATGTTAGTACCTAAACGGTCCGCTGGAGCGCTGCATGTAGATGTGTGGGCCTAAACGTAAACGAGGAACGTTTCATTAAACGTATCTAATAAACTCGTAATAGGGGTAGGTACTGGTATTGTTTGTTGTATTATCTAGCTATATTAAAAATAAAATGATCGTGACCGTTGTAAAAAATAATGCATTTAAAGGAAAATTTGCTTGATTAGGTAGGTACGTTACGTCACAAGAAATTGACTAAAATTCATTAAAACTAATTTCATAGGTATTTAACGCACATGCTTAGGTATAGACTTTTAACATGCGTGATACGTAATCTTAAAATACTATTAATTTTTGTTGTTAAATAAACCACAGTGCAACTCACAAAACTAATATCAATTCCAATCCATTGGATTGGACAAAGATAACGTCATTTCCTACTCATAAAATGAGTTGAAAATACACTTGGTTTGTTCATTAATAGCGTCGTTACAAGCCGTTATGGTGACCGCTATGATCAAATTTCTTAATAAACCTTTAAATGAAAGTTTACGTGACTTCAATTAGTAAATTTATTTTAGTTCATCCAATATCCACCCAATTTTGAACTCAATCGGCGCTAGTGTCGACCTAATTCCAATCCCAATCTGGCGGAATTGATTCCGTGAGTAGCACTGCTAAACTTGGCAAAACACTGCAGTGCTTTTCGATTACGTATTGGTCATAACCAAGGAACTTATATATACTTATATTATTGGTAATAAGTTCCTTGCTCATAAGTTATATTGAAGTGAACCTTGTAATGTTAATTTATTGATTTATTATTATCGATTATTGATCGGTAACGTAAGGAGATTGGTAGTTACCCATATATAATAATTATCTATATTATTATTTATATCTTTAATATGTCAGCGCGGTTAAACCGTCAACAAAATATGAAAATTGTACCTATAGATTACATAGTTAAATATTATAATTTAAATATCAATTAAACAATCTTAAATAATTTTGCGTACAAATGAAGCTGAAAAGTAATAGTAAAAGTGTATGTGTATGAATTTAATGTTTCTTGTGTTAAGTATGTTTGTACAAAAAGTTACACCAAGTCATTGCATTACATGGGAACTGAATACTTATGTAGAAATTCCACAAGCGATTGTATTGAACAATTATTATGTTCGCCATCCGAAACTTTGTAAATATAAATTGCAGTGATGATTATGCATCGCACAATAACATTGTAAATAATTTTAATGTAAAATTTATGAATTACTTATAATTTTCATCAAATAAAACACAAATTGGAACAAATAGTGTTGCTTTTTTTTTGCTTATGGAGAATAACACCGTTACAGGCCGGTTAACTTGTTAAATTTATGATGATATAATTATAAACCTACACGTGTATAAAGAACGTACACCATTTTAGTGCAGTTAAACGATATACATTACCTATAAGCGTGTAATTCAGTCCGTCCCGTCACTTTTCCTATACCTTATTGTGATATCATTTTCGTTTTTTTTTAAATATTTTAATTGTGTCTATTAGTAAAATATATATTTAAACGATTTTATGTTATAAAATCAAAAATATCACTATAAGAACAAAAATAGACAATTAAAATAAAGAAATCCCAGATAAAATCACAGTCCTACATGAGGTCAGCTACAAATGCGTTGCTACCCCAGAGGACTTAGTTTGAACGCCTCTGATAAGTACGTCTCCCTTACCACACCCTTCCAACGAGAACACAGCAGGGCTGAATCCTGCTATTGGGCAGAAATAGGTGTGACAATAATGTCGCCGGAGTCGAACCACAAATGGCTCTACGGCTCTATCACCTTCAAGGGTCTGTTTGTGACGTCAAAACTAACAAAAACACTATAAAAAATAGTCTGTCTATTTGGTTGAGGTAATTTTATAAACGGCTGGACCGGTTTTGACAAAACGATAGTTGAAGGTCTTAGATG
The DNA here is from genome assembly GCA_018252035.1 of Urbanus sp. 3 SS-2014. Classification (NCBI taxonomy): domain Eukaryota; kingdom Metazoa; phylum Arthropoda; class Insecta; order Lepidoptera; family Hesperiidae; genus Urbanus; species Urbanus sp. 3 SS-2014. The sequence goes on from DWMA01000059.1 coordinate 16,229, forward strand.
GAATATAGGCTAGGTTTTCAATTTAAAAAAAAAGCATTATCGCGCGTTCACGTCATGCGGCCGTAGTCGCACGCATTTCTATTAGTTGCTATAAGCATAGTAGAAGCTATAAGGATATTAGGACTATCAGGTGCTTACGTTTTATACGTATATAAACTATGTATACCATGTTACATACATTTAACCGTGAATGAAAACGCGAGGATCAACTAGTAATAATAAAAAATCAATCACAAATAACTCAGACTCAAAATTAGTGTTGACCATTGAGATATATGTACTAAAGTACTAGAGAAGACAACGCAAAGCACTGTTTTGGGACTCACTAATTGAGGACCTTCTGCCTCAATTCACTCAGTCGTTCGCTAACTCGCTGCGGCCATTGACCTCCTAGGACTTTGAAGTTATTTAATCGAAAACACTTTTTAAAACATTATAAAATATCCTTGAACGTGCTGAAATACTGAAGTAATAATTTAAAAAATCGATGATGTTCACAAA
>DWMA01000060.1:0-16649 GCA_018252035.1 Urbanus sp. 3 SS-2014
GTCGACGGACCCCGGCGACCGCAATTGAATATGATAGATGGTGTCATTGTAGCGATACCGTTGAGATTGATGGCATAATAACGTAGAAAGCATGTATGTTGCAATGCGCTCACTTTCTATCGAAGCTGCGGGCCAAATTGCGCCGTTGTTAACTGAAAAACACTCACGACCGAGAGCGTGCATTGCATCGTTTAATATGCACATATTTTATATTAATAAAACTTGAATATGCCGGCGGCCATTTTCATGCAAGCTTAACTACATTGTTGTAGCCGAACAAAAACTCGTTTTAAAATTTGCAGGATAAATGTAAGTTGGTACCGCAACACGCATTGCGGGAAATCGAATTCGTCGTGTACTACGCGAAAAATACAAAAAGTGACGTAACATTATTCACGATCGCAATAAACAAAGGGAAATTAGATCGCAACTGTTTGGATTCCATTACGAGCAGTGACACTAGTATCGATTATTACGTAGATAAGCCGTCGTTCGATAAATTATAGCTCGGACCGGTCGGGCGGTGCCGGGTGGAGTGACCGAAGGGAGTGGCCGTCTCATTAACCGATGCTGTCACACGGTACAATGCGCTATAAATATTCAAATTAGCGAAAGTTTATGCATCCATTCACTGTGTCACTATCCTAGATGGCACATCCTATTCATAAATTGAGAATGAATTAAATTAAGTATGCGCGCAATGCAGTTATAAAATATTATATTATGGTTTCTCACGACTGTATGGCAGTTCATATTTTTTAATTTTCATTACACATGGCGTTGAAAAACGACAATAAATAATGAATTATTATTTAAAATAATTTTCGACAAAGAACGTAAAATATAGCATAAAAATTGAAAAAATTGAAATTAGTTCGATCATTAACAAAATTGCCTGAATCGTGCAAAGTAATGCGAGTTTCAGATATTTCGTATATATGCATAAGAAAACGATGAGTAACTAAAAAAACCGAGACTTCAAGACTTCAAGACAGTACTTTAAGGATAATTCGATCTTTCAAAGGACTTATTATACAGTTAAGTAAAGGCCTTTGAACAAAGAGACTCATTAAACAACATTACAAAAGCTTTTATTCAAGACTACATTTTACAGACTGAATAGAAGACATAAAATAAAATATAACGCTGGTTTATGTTTTGTCCTTACTAAGAACCTAGACTACCTACCTACTACCTAAACCTTAATGAACCGAGAACATACTTCAAATTAGTAGTAAGTTACACGTGGTATTTCAACTTAGTTTTAGAGGTAGAAACTAATGCGGCACCACTCAGGTAGGAGCAATAGGATCTACTATCTAGAATTTATTACAGACGAAGACTGTGTGTATGATAAAATCTACCTGAATTGCTTTCCATATGATTGAAATACCCTTCTAGATATTCAGAGAACAATATCACATTTCCAAGTACTGGTGATCATGTGGTGAGTCAAAACAACAGTCTTATCTTACAAATGGTTGCGAGTGGATTTCGGTTACCCGATCTGACGCGTAATCAATGTTACTAAAACATAACTCATTATCGTACGAAAACAGCTCAACTTGAGCAATTATTTTAATTATGATTACGACACCGAATAACAAACAGACACAAAAACAGATAAAATTTTATCATTAAGCAAATACAAATGTGTTCTTACGGATTTTCTTATCGTTTCCTCGGCATTGTCAAAACAACTTCCTTCAAATGATACAAAACTAATACATACATGAATATTAATATATTAGAATTGTTTGTATGTAATAATAAGCTAACCATGGCAATATAACCCTTACCTTGTCAACATCTAATTAAGAAAGATTGAACCCTGAAATACCATTTAATAACATGATAATTGATGATGTATTTACTTTAGATTGCAAGAGTGAAACATGACGAAAATAATGACGATAACAAAGAATTGCAAATTCCGTGATTACTAAGTAACAAACAACTGATAGCTTGTATCTCAACAGATAAGCAACGGAATTGTAGGCAACATTACAATTCACCTATAGATCATAAGAGGCAATTCTTACGCAAGTTGTAATAAATTTGATGAGGCAACTGGATCACCATGTCACATAGGGTCTGAATGTCATTCCCATTGAAGTATCACATACTCGTAACTAATTCGGAAGTCCTACGAGTCCCTATGGTTCGACCAGGAACTTACCACTACCACGACTCTCCTCCCCGTCCCTTTTAGTACAAAGATAATCCTACTGTGTATTATTAGCATAAACAAAGGAGCATAAAAGTCTAATACCATTTGTTCTTGTTATTACAATAGCATAGCATATTTTACAAGAATAACAGAAAGACATATCATAAATAAACGAAAACAATAGAAAGTAATATACGCAAATGTATTCATCCGATCATATTTTACGTAAAGTATATTACAGAGGCAAGGACGAAGTTTCCTCCCTCCTATTATTAGAATCGACCGAGGAAAGAGCATTAAAAGTTGAACATTTCTTTCGCGAAGTTTGTTAGCCAACTTCTCGGAGCAGTTGCGGGCAATATCAAACTAAACTGTGAATACTGAGATTTATATCCGCTTACAACTTCTTTGACGACTGTCTGTAATATTTTACTGGCGAAACTTCGCTAACTGCTAATTTGGAGGACTTTTGCTTTTGCCTGTACGAAAACGTTTGATGGATTGTATAAAACTTTTGAGACTTCCCTTATGTTACTTAGGTACTACGTTTTGCACGTTCACTTATATTATGCTGCTTAGTTAAGAATTACCTAACAATTAGAAGGTACATAGCAAATTAAAATCGCCGTTAGTGTAATTGACTGCCGCTCTCATTTCCTGACTCTTACATTTAGTTAATGTAAAGTTTATAGTTATAGCAGTCGCACTAACTCTGAGTACTCACACATTACACATTTACAACAACATTAGGCATCCAACATACAATTAAGCATTATTATTAAGCCTACTGTACCTACCTATTAAGATTGCATAAACAAGATGGATATACTTAATTAAAAGCAAATAACAGTAAACTATAAGCATACAAACGTGCCCACACGATACCGCATAATACAACCACTTGACATCCGACACTGGAAGTTGAACCAGTCTATTTATAACAGTCGTGTGAGGCGACTTCATATCAGTATCACTTCATTCAGACGCTCAAGTGGATAATGAAGGATGCCAAAAGTATTACACTTTATTTATAGAGGCGTTATGTGTTCAATTATTAAACGACACCTCCACGGACTTTGGTGTGTCAAAGAAATGCACTGTCTTGAAGATATGTGACTTGAAGATATGATATTTAAACTCATTTCTTTGATTTTAGTTAACAAAATGTTGCCTTTTAAATATATATTATATGAATGTTATTTATAATACGGTATGAAATGTTCTGAGTGGTTACAACAATTAATGAATATCTACGAACTATTTCTAAAACGGCTCCAACTCTACATAAGGTTAATATCAAAAGCGGTTATAAGTTAAAGTAAAGCCTTGTGATATATTGTGTAATATGTATTTATCCAAATGGCAAATGTGTTATTCATTAATAAAATATACAACTTATACCACGCAATTACGTTTCTAAGAATATGTCAGTATGTATAATAATCTGGCTTTAACAAAGAACAAACAATTACGAATACCTACTTAATGTATGTAATTAAGATTATGATATTAATCACACTGTTTTAAACAACATTGTAATATATCGTATGTTTTATACTCTGTGGGCAGAATTATCTAAGCATTATTATCGTATTGACACGGTTCCGCCGTATCACTTCATGTGTATCGCTCTAGAAATACAAGAGATAACCGCGACTTCCGAGCATATCAGTTTATTTACTTTGACTTTAGGTATGAATATTTTAGATGTTATAATATATACGAAATGGCTTAGTTTATGAGGTTTAATATCGCAATACAAAATTTAAAAGCGTCTGTGCTTGACAATACATTAAGAGTCAGGCTATTATAGACATAAGCAGTTAAGCTCCATTTTGGGTCCTTTAGGCAGTTTGAAGCTTAGGGCAGCTTGTGTACCACACACATATCCTTTATTTTCAAATAGAGACCCAAAGTCAAACATGAGACATTTAAATTCTACAATATATTAAATTTTATATGTTACTAAAGAACAACAATGACACATTTTAGTTAAGATCACAAACATTTAAATTGAAAAGACCGTAAATTTCAAGGATATATATGTACATCTTCAAATAACTTCAGAAATGAACAATACTGGTCATTTGCCATGAAATAGCCCACAGAATTAAGTTCACATTTCATCACTAACGATGTTTAGTCTGCTAATCAATTTTAAACTTATTTGTTAAGACGAACGCATTGATACGATTACCCAATACACATGTACAAATGTTACGTATGAGTGCTCTAGAAATATCTTGAAACGCCAGATAGCAGGCACTACGTCCGTGCGTGTCACTGTATCATTACGTCAAGATTGTTTACATTGTAACATGTGTTTTGCAGTTTACTTACACTGTAAAACAATTAAAAGTGTTCAAGGTTTTGCTTTGATACTACTCACTTCACCGCAATAGAACATACATATAAATTGAAGTAGAACGCGAATGTCAATCGTAACTTCGACATTGAAAGATTATAGATATAAGAAAGATAACAGATAATTTCAACACAAGATAAACATCCATAGGAAACTCTACATTATTCTACGTTCCGCTTCCCGCCTGCCGGTGCCACATATTATGATGTAATGTTCGTCATAAATAAGAATAAAGTTTTCAAACTGCTTCTTACCTTCGGATGCTTTATCTTTTACATACAGACCCTGGGATAACACGTCTCATAACTACTCGTATCTAAAATCTATCCCCGTAGAACGAATTGTTTACATTTTTTATCACAATGAAAAACGTGCACATAAGGGGCTGCTTTTAACGCGAAGAATGCCCTTTTCCGAAGAATTAAAGGGCAATTTTTTGCTAGGGAACAAAAAGTCGATGGTTTCTGCCCGAATCACTTTGTGAGCCCGTAATTATAAGTAAGAATAACTTCGGGGATATCTTTTGTTGAAAGAGGGGAGTTTTTCTAAGCGGGTAACGACCGCGGCAGGTGGTACATAAGTTGGCAGATAAATAACTTCCATTCCGACAAAAAAAAGTGCAGCAAAAACTGGTTAAGGCGAGGTCGGGCGCTCGCCAATGTCAAATAAAGGTCGTATTCGTGGGCACATCCACGACCACTGACGACCGATTAATTCAAGTTACCCGATGATATTTTAATGCGGAAAAATATTAAATTAACTAATTAGTTAATCAACTTAAACACTACTTTTTGAGGAAGGTAATCGTGTTTTTAAATAGTGTGACACTGATAAATTAATATTACTCATATTTTAAAATTTAAATATGCGGCTACAAATAAATTTTATTAAATGATATTTCAGGGTTAACCAGTTAAAGAAAACGATACAAACGAACTGATATCTATTAATAGTTGGATGATAAACTCAAGGTCAATTGTTTTTAATGATTTCCGACTTACGGAAACCTACCCGCACGTTTTCCTTATTATTTTCCTTCTAATGGAATTTATTTTAATTTGCACACTAATAGGCTATGAGCTTGTATATATTTTTAGATAATCTCGCAATTTGTTACTTCAAAGTACGTAGGCGTCGTTTTCACGAGCCAATTTCACATCTCGCTAAACATCAAACAAGTGTCCTACACGAGCGATATAGGTTTAAAGGCCCCATCTTTGTATTCATCCGGTTGTGTCCATTAATATAATGAAGCCACAGCGCCAGCCTGTCACGTCTCTAGCTGTGAACCTAGGGTTGACCTGCGTGCATAACCTGGTCATATTGGTTTAGTTTTATACTAGTATCCGGTCAAATATTGGCCAATACTTTACTACCTTTGTTAGGCTCAGCTAAGCAAAGATATCAATCGGCTATAGTGGCCACATGGAAGATAAATGAATAAGGATTTTTAAGTATGTACCTACTGTTAATACTGCCTTATTTAAAAAGTATCATCATCATCAAGACTTTTCTATATTGTCTGGTAACCCTACATAGGCTACGTCCGCATGTGCCACAAAAGGAATGCCCGGTATTATTATTACAACAAAAAAACTGACACTATATTCTTTTCATATCCAGGTAGCGCAACAAAAAGCATTCACCGGGGAAACCGGTCTAGTAAAAAAACACTTTTCGAAGGCAAAGGTATAAATCAAGCGGACACGATCACGACCGGTTCGACGCGTAGTCGTATCGACTTCGCACGCCTAATGAGCCTTCAATCAAGGTCGACTTCGAAACATCGATAAATTGCTCGTTTGTAACCTGTAATATGCATTCCTAGTTAGTTACTTATTTGTCTTGTCATTCTTTCTGTGAAAGGAACACGAATACTGAATAGACAATCCATTAGAGGGTGTAAAAGAAATGCTGAAGATTATTAACACTTCTCAAGTCTGGGGTCTGCAGGAGGTAATAATGAGAGCAGCAATGAGAGTAGCTATTGTGTGAGGCTGAAAAACAAACATTTCTCATTAGTCGAGTGGCGCGAACCGGCCATTGTTCTCGGGAGGACATAACGGACCGTGTCGGATTTACGTCAACGCTCCACCGAGCGCCGACCGACGACCTGCGTTGGTCATGTAACCACACTTTTAAGTTAATTCAATTTAAACACAGTCTTCAATAAATAAAGTACGCTCAAAAGATTCTTTGTGTACTAACAATTCTAGTAGATACATTAGTCAAACGGTACGTATAATAAGTGGAAATACCAAGACGTCATTTCGATTCAGTAAGATTTGTTTTTAAATGTATGTAAATACGATAAAGAATTATATAATTTGACTATTCGCCTCTTTAAAATTCATTTATTCATCCTCCAAAACGTAAAAAGATAATATTACCTACTTCAAAGCGGGTACTTTAGCTGAGCACTATAGTTTTATCTCCGTGCCGTACTGTAATTAATTTACAGTCTGTTTATCTCTCTCAAGGATCTATTCTTGCCACTGCACAATAAGAAGTAGAATTATAATTAATTGTTGCTTTCTTATTCTACTTGATCGCATCTGTTTGTTACTGGTAGAACTATGTGCAGTTAGATTGCGGTGGTACCACCATCACGCATGTATCAGTTGAATAGAAATAGTAAAACGCCACGTCCTGTTTCTAAATGATGTGCATTAAGTAAATATAACAAGTTCGGATTAAGTATGTACAACAATTTAGTACAATTTATCTCGAAGTAAACTCAATTAGTTTGGTAATAAGTAAGATTGGTATCTATGGTTTGCAATTGACACGTCACATAAAAATGATTGAATACTAATCATGAGTGCGCGAGTCGAGTGGAATGGCTAGTGGGTTCAACGGCCGTCGGACCTCGGACCAATTCGCGACATGAGATTGAATAATAAGTTGATTGCGATCGCGGCCCAAGGCCGGCCGCCATTACCTACAGCGCGTCGCCCGCCATTTTGAAGCTTGAACACCGTGCACCTACCAAAAGTTTCCATTTAAGCCTTAATGAATTTTGGAGCTTGACACGCGAAATTTTCCACACAATTTTGACTTGAAAATACCTACCGCAAATACGAGTAATAATCACAGCTCTAATCATAAAGATAACAAGTGATTTAATGTATTATCGATACAACTTACTGGTCTCTATAAAAATGTCATTCGATTAAAATAACTTCAAAAGTTAATAAGTGACTTTGAACATGTAATCAGGCATGCATGGAATCGTAATAAATATCAACGAGTCTTCTAGTTTGACAACAAATTTGCATTTTTATTACTTCGGTCGGAGCATGAAAAGTTAAATTTGTAACAAATGTCTGTGTGGGTGTAAATTGGTTTGTTATAGCACTCAGACACGTCGATTTCTTCTTATTTCGGTCCGCATTTAATCAGGTTCAGGTATGTAAATAAGTGATAATTGGAAACCGTAAAAGTAATCCGATCTGGCATTAACATAAAATTATTGTTAACTGATTGATTTGCTGCGAACGGTTATTACCCATTCTGTAGTATATTAAAGTGCAAATAGAATATTTAGTGTACTATCGCGAAAAGTTGAGACAAATATGTGTAAATGAGTAGGTATGTGTACGTAAATTCTGTGGACGCGTAAAAAAAACTTCAAACGAAAAAATATACTTGTAAGTTTTTGTTCGCTATAAATAACAAGCCGCAAATGATAATTACTTGCAAGTTCGCTGAGCCACTGTTCATAGCCTATTAATGGTGACTTACGTAAGCTTGTTTTCGAATGTAATTGAAAGGAATTGTATGCATGCCTTATAATTGTAGGACACGGCACGAATGCAACGGCGGAAATTAAAACAACTTGGGTAAAAGTACTACTATAATAACCTGTTTGTTTGGAGCACCGCCCGGATATATGTACCTATGTATGTATTAGCCCTTTCCAGTTTCGATATTTTTACCAAAAACGCTATTCGTGAACATAACTGATATTTTACATTTTTCCTAGTAGGTATCTACTATTTACATAATTTAAACAACTCATTCATTTGAATCATAAATTATACATTTATTTATGAAAATAAAACATTCCTATAATTTTAAAGGAAGGAAACAACAACGATTGGTTTGTCCTTATTGACGCAAGCAGTCGATTATAAATACTAATAATATGCAGCAATTTATAGATCAATAATAATTATCAGTTTGTTGGTATTATTTTCCCTGTAAATGGCAAATACAATGCGGTTTATATTGAGTTAATCTCATGGACTTACGTGGTGGTACATTTTAAACTGTTTATAGTCGGACATTCGTAATCAACGTTCAGAAGCCTAACTAGTTTCCATTACGAGGCTATTGTCCTCTTTACAAAAGATGATGCCGTGTTATTTATTTTGCTTTAATGTGCTCGGAATTAAATTACGTTTGCATTTGCAAATATTAAAGTGATTGCGAACCGAATTGCTGAAGCGAGTGAGTTCGACAAGCGTGCCGTTACACGTGAACAAATACCTACAACACAGTTATTGGAACGTTAAATTATATTGTTAATCGATAAAAACGTTTACAGCTATTAAAGCTCACTTAACCCATATTGGACTGAACTCGATAATAAAAAGTATACATTAAAAATCGTTACCGCGATCGCAAATTTTATTAAAATTCATGACGTAAATAAAACGGTGTTTTGGTTTTCCTTTGTATACCTAGTTGGTATTTATATTTACGTAATGCAGTAATGTGTTAGGTATATAATTGTGATGGACATTGCCATTAACGAATAAAATATTAAATATATTACATAATTGCATTAACAATTAACTTTTTATTAATTTCACTGCTTTTACAGTCCTTATTAGAGATGTTTTCAATATAACTGTCCGTGTCATGAACATGAAACCAGAAATACGACCAATAGACATAGCGCTTATTCATCATGTATGATACAATAAAGCGACTGAGTTATTTATTTACTAGTGCACAAAAGGCCGTGAGCGTCAATCAGCGCAACGATCAATTTAATGCGCCCGCGCACAGCTTGTTGCGTAACGTCCGGCGCCATCTTGTAAATTGGTGTAGCATTCACTGGCCTTTAGATTTGTTACAATTATTACATCATTTTTATATAATATTTAAAGACATGCCAATACAGGAAATCACTAAAATGGTTGAAAAACACGTAATATTATTTTGCACCGTTTATGTGCACACTTAAATATTTTAGGCTATTTTATATTTTGTTAATATATAATCGTTTTATTGTTATTGAGTATTATATTAGGTATTTTAGCCATAAATTAGTGCAAAGACATAAATATAACCTTCTTAATATTCTTTAAATATTTGTTTATCGTAATTTTCCTGTCTACAGAGCCTTAAATCAAGGCATCGGAACAGGTTGCGAGGAAGGGGTAGTAATAAATTCTTCTAGGAACTGGGTTCGACGTTCAAATTCCCTGTAAGGGACCATGAATCTTCCGTTTACGGCGATTAGAGTGAGATGAATGTATAGTATGTAGAGATTATCGAGATAGGGTCCGCACGCCCGCTTCGTGTAAACCAGCCAAACCGGATCGAACCGACAAGAGTCCAGGGCAAATAGGTGTCATAACGGGGCGAGAGTAACAACCATAATGGTGTAAAAAATGCATTTGCGTCATCCTGTGAAAAATCCCCAGCTTCTGTCGTGACTCGTCGGGGTCTGAGTACCCACGCGGCGAACGTTACCGTGAAACGTGCGTACATAGCACTAAATCATCAAATACACGTCAAAACAATCTGATTTGATTTCGCTCGCCAGCTGCAGTGATTATAATTCAAACTTTTTCACGGTAGTGCAATCTGTCTCGTTTGCATAAGACGTTATTTGCTTTTCACATCGAGACATGTTTAATAATAAAACCTGCAATGTTCAGAAAATGTATACATACATCTTTTTCTTTAGCAGATGAATCATTTATTGGTAAGTCGATCGCTATTCAAGATCCGGAGCTCGTAGAAGCTTTCTTTGTTCATTTCAAAGGCTATTCAAACTGGAAGCGGAATCTTCTCTCAATAAACTTATAAATCGAGCTGTCAGTTCCTGTTCAATAAATTACAAAAGAGGGCAAGATAAGACAGATACCCCAGAGAGGATATCACAACCGGCTCAGGTAATAGAGATTGAGTTAAGCGATGTGTGACCGAGACAGAAGATACCTAGTAGTTCAAGTAACGGTAACTCGGGGTGAAAGTACACATACTCGTAATGTAATGTTGAGTCAAGTGAGTAAAGTTTAAACATTTCACTTATATGGAATTTATAACGGCTAAGGAAACCAGGAATTTCACACTGAGGTATAGAAGTCTACACAAACATTATCTGTTTTTACATATTCATACGTAAATGCGTGTAAGTCTTGTAACTTATACGAATTTGTAGAGCTGAATTAAATAATAATAAAACCGCCATAACAAGCACCCAAACCTATAAAGTCTTTATAATTTGAGGTCAACATTCGATTATTACTACCGAATGAATTTTAAGAGCAAATTATATTCGAGAATGATCTTTATCTGAGACCGTCTGAGAGGGGCTACAGAACGGGTTTTCGAGTTTACTGCGAACTTCTTAAAGGTGAGCCTTTCGAACACGGGCTGGCGTTAGTCGAAAATATGTAAATCGTTGTTTTTGCAGTGGACCGCCGACGGAAACGGTACAGTCGTCCATTTGCAATTCCACAACGATATTGTATAAAGCGGAGACGTCGCCATGAATAAATAAATAGAATAGATCCTGTATAGATTCGCGTCGCGTTCATGGCCGCGTTCCCAGCCGGCCATTGTTCTTTACGTAACGTGGACGTGACGCGGCCGACGCGATTTATTATGCTTACGCAGGTGCCGCACTCGTTACTCGGTGTCGATTTCCCTCACTATTGTTCTCGCAATCTCGCTGCTAATCTATGCACACCCTTCATCGTACCTACATAATTATATTATTGTAATTGACTCACGCTATGTTAATCGTATCCGTTATACGCAACTCAAAGTCCGACGATTCGCGTAAGATTACGCAAAACACTTTAACTTGTTTGTATTTGGACATTGTTGACACGTACAATTGTCAAATTATGTGTGAGATTCGATTTGACTGTCTGAAATTTCGCGCTTCGCAGAAATGTTTGTTTTTCGTCGAGTAGTTTTATATAGAGTTGCTAAATCGTTTATCTCTATTATAGTGGTATTTACTTTTACGTTGCGAGGAACGTCTCACATTTTATTTCGGTGTCATAAAGAACAGGTTATATACGACCATTACATTGAAGGTCGACTGTAGCGTGTAATTTATTATTTGTAACGTTGATAAAGAAATAGAATAGTTATAATATGCTATTTGTTACCATTGTTTATTTTCTTAGAAATATTTGCAAATGTACCTTCGTTTACGAGGCCAAACAATGGATGTGAGAAACAACACTAACGTTCCATTACAACGAAACAAAGACGTCAAAACAATCAGAAATATCCGTTAAGTCTACACGAGCATAAACACGAAAACTGATTAAAGTAAACACGGCAAAGGCGCTCGCTCGCTGACATACGCTTTTCTTCTAATTAAGCCAATGTGATTCATGCGCCTCGCGTGTCATTGACCTTCACGTAATTGTCGGCGGATACGCGGCTGTCAGCCTTTGTGTATTTTATCATGTCGCTCCGTTTCACCTAAACAAAGATACACAAATGGGTCGCATGCATTAAGTATACGACATACATTGAGACATTGGCGGATCAGTATATAGTTAGCGAATACGGCTGAGTCATGCGACTGTAACTTTGTGTTAAAGTTCATTTCCAGTCATTAGCGTCAGGTGGGTTATGAGATTGGGGTGAGTGTGTTGCATTCCGGCACGTTCGGCGAGGGCACCCCACAAAACGTGAGCCGGCGGCCTCCCCAACCCCTCCTCGTTCCCGGGGGCCGCACTCCCCGAATCCGCCGACATGCAAATTTAATATTGTTACTTTTATTCTGACTTCACAAGGGCACTGGGAGAAGTAAAGTATGATAAGAGCGTAATGTGTAATAAACGGCGCTCGTTCTCTAAACACGCAGGTAGAAAGTTGTTTTATGCAAAACTGAACCACCTGAACGCTTTATGTAAATGTTAAATAACTGATATCTCGTTTCCGTTCCCACACACAAGTTTTAAGTGTGTTTGCTGTGTAGCCGCAAAGTAATAATAACTTTTGGAAAACTCTAACTTCATATGAAAGTTTCATTCGAACGTTCTAGCGTAAACTGAATACGTTTATACGGAAATATGTAAGTTAGTTCGTGTATTTAGGGAATCTTTCATTCGTTGTTAACATTGTGTGCAGAGTAAATTATTCCAATTAAAGTCAGTCTTGATATGTAAAGTAAATAAATATCAAGTAGGTAGGTCTAAAGTACTTACGATAACAACGTGTGCACACAGAATGTTATATTAGTTTATCTAGCTCACACAACCTTGAAACACATACTCGAGTGGTGCCTTCATCCTCCGTGGCGATGCATTTAACGGTAAATATGCAAAGTTATGCTAAATGCACGACGAGATGGGCTCGAACGCGAAATTTGTTGCACGTTCGCTGGAAGCATGCAGATTGCTTCATTACCGAATTGTTCACCCTATCCATGAATCGCATTATTAATATTTATGATAACATTTGCATACAATTACTTCACGAGTTATTAAATCAAGATTAAGGCCTCATGTTCCTAATTTACGGTACATCTTGATCATTTCTGTTTTACTCAACTCTAAACCGGTTTAAACATTCAGATCACATGAACTAGTGTCATTGAGTTGCAGCCTAATTGTTAACTAAATGGCACAGTCTTTTGTTAGTTCTTTCAGTGAATCAGTTATTCAATAGCCATAGTTAACAAATTATACGGATTGGTTATACATATTTAAGAACTGAAAAGATATACTAATAGATAGTAGATATACATCGGAGTCGATTTATACTTCTGGTTTCAATACTTAAATTTGAAGCTAAGCTGTATCCTACAGTTGAGTATTATTACTAAGATACTCATAATATATTTTTTCCTCGCTGTATTTTTATTAGAGGACGCAGACAAATATAATAAATGCAATTACAACACTGTGATGATGATAATATGAACAAAGAAATCCAAAGATTTTTAACACTTTATATTTTAACACTTATACACTTTATAACACTATGTTGCGGAAAACTCATATAAAATAATATTGTATGTATTGGCCTTCGACTTTATGGCAATGCTGACCTCACGCTGATAATTATGTAACCAAATGACACAAGCAGATGTAAAATAGTCCAGTAATGAGTTTTATAAATACGTTAAAACCGGTCTCTGATTCTCTGATTATAAATTAACTACGCAAGAACGCAAAGTATTTCTTTTAATATAAGCAGGTGTAGTGCTGTAAAAGAAGATATTATGAGCTAATAAGAATTTGTTTGAATGGGAGTTGCGTGGTAATTTAATATCCCTACTACAGTTTATGAATAAGATCATAATGAACACGTTACAAATAACTCTGTATATGACCAGGAATTAGTCTTACTTGACTTATGACAGAAACCTCCCAAGATTCGAAGATTTTTATATGTCTACAAACTAAATAAGATATTTATGTGAGTCACTTAATATGAAAACTTTTCGTGACCACGTGAGTCTCACAACCAGAGGTCCCCGATAATAATACCACACCCATTCTGGTAGTGCAGGTTAGTAAATTAAAAAGAGGTCCCGTATGATTGTCTACTCATCGCTTTTAAAAATTAAAAGAATTTAGATCACAAACCAAGGCCTACTACCGAAAAGTGGATAAGAAGTTTGAAGCACAAAGGCCTTCGCACGGTGTTTTTCTTCACCATTTAAAACTTCGATAAATCAATGTTACTTGTCCTGTACATCATATGAAAGGCCTAAATTAAGACCACTAGGCTTTCACTACTTCTTCAAGATGACTTTGAAGATAGACACTTAAAAATGAGGAGTTGCAAAAACACTTCTTCCGTCAAAGGTGGGTACAAAGTTTATTACATTCACTTTATTTAATAAATATTCTAACGGCATCTTCAACCTGAGTCGTAAAACTGTCGGAGGGTATCGCATTAAAATTTCGCCTTAATTCTTAATTAACTTCTTTTACAAGGGATTACGGTTCGAGGAATCTCTACATTTGTTATTTACGTAAAATGTCTTTTGATTAAAATGTTTTTCATGTGACTAATAAATGAAATAATAACGGTTTGTGTTAGGCAATGATTTCAAAAGGAATAAGTCAATGGTGTTAGGCTATAACGAGCTGAAATTATTTACGAATACCGTACTACTACATACTATAAACATTATGTCATGGATACAAATTCTAAACATACTTTTAAGCTTCGCGTGCATGAATGAATGTTTAAAATTTTACGAGAAAATACATACTACAAAATAAATATTGTCTAATCTTGTCTTATCGTAAAAAGTCCATCTCAAGAAGTTTGTTTACGCAATTTTAACGCTAATTGCGTCAAATATTGTAAAAACGTATTTTTATATCAATGTTTACTCTTTACAATAATAATTTATACAGAAAAACATTTATTTATATCAAAATTTCAGTAAACAACTAAAACAACTCTGACCGAACAACGTAATTGTCAAATAAGTCATAGTCAAAAGTTAAACAGTGACGTAGAGTCAAACAAATAAACTTGCGATAATCACCATCCCGTATAATTGCTGGAATAATTGATTCCAGAGTGGTACAGAAGCGACATGGCGGCGGCCGACGAAACCAATTAAAATCAAATTGTTTGGTAAACAAGCGAGCCACGCCGCAGAAGCTTATCCAATATCCGAATTCCGTTTAACTGACACAAAGGACTGTCGCTTCCATGTCGCTTTGTGTGCGATGTGCGTTACAGCCTTTGTATCTAGTAAATGTACTACAAATTATTTTATACGAATATTCATTCATTGTATTCAACTTAATAACATATTCATTGCTGCGAAAGGTCATAAAATTTTATTTGTTTTGTTTGTCGGCTGCATCGTTACACCAGGACCTTTGCACACTGTATCTTTCTATGAAGACAGTAAAGGCTTTAGATAGTAGACATTATAACGTTACTAATTATACTACCTCCCTCATTACTTATTATAATACCTCCACCAACACGCACTGGAGCAGCGTGTGGAGTACGCTCCAAGCCTCTCTCAGTTGTGGGAGAAGACCCGTGCCCCGCAGTGGGACATAAAAAGGGTTGCGGCAATGTGGAAGTCTCAAACAAGTAAGCAGTTCACCTATATATGCAATCTTTAAAACTACGCAACGGATGTTGATGATTTTTTTAAATAGATAAAGTGATTCAAGAGCATGGTTTAGATTTTAAGGCGAAGCCGCGGGCAAGGGCTAGTTTATATTAATTATAATTAGGATTCATAAAAATCATTATTAAGTACACAATTGATGACATGATGTCTGACTGACTGGTCATCTTTCGTGATTAACCGTCATTAATCCAACGATGCATTGTCTCATTGGAATAACCAATGCACATAATACGTGATCCCTGAATGAATCCATAAACATAAATTCCAATCCATTGTTCCGTCTCGGAAGAATCCAGTCGCCGGAAATGCATCCGTTTCGTCCGTTTCCTGAACGTTAACTGATTAATATGATATTGTTTGGAAGATTAGAGCCATTTGTGAAGGACGTAAGTATTATTTAAGAAACCGAAATCTAATTCTAAGGTAACAAGGTAAATGAATAAAAACCTACATCCGTAAAATCTTAAAGACATTCATAATTGGTTTAATTTTGGTATAGTCTAAACTAATTTTTCGCATCTTAAACATGAATTCATACTATATATACATATATAAGAACACTTTCAATTTTTTTCTTTAACTTCATTTGCAATAAGTCCGTAAAGATCGGTCCAGCCAATTAAAAGATTACCAGGCAAACAGACAGACTAGCAGACAAAAAAATTAATTGCATTTTCGTTACAGGTATCGTGTATACTTTCATATGCATTGTGTAAAAAAATGTTATTTTGAAATCACAAACAGACACTTCAATTCTATTTATTTGTATAGACTATATTAAAAACCTT
>DWMA01000061.1:0-16628 GCA_018252035.1 Urbanus sp. 3 SS-2014
GTTCCATTCTTATGAAATATCCAGCACACTTGTTACAAGATCCACACAATAAATCCATAGTTTTTGACGTCATCTATTTGTTCAGCTTAATGTCTCAGCACATCATTATCTGAAGTACTTCTCATTTTTATAATATCAGTTTTCATTTCCACGAAGGCCGTTTAAATTAATAGCCTCGGTTGAAACCGAGTCATCTGCCATTGTTTATCGCGTGGAAATCTTTAAACTTAGTACTCCATTATGTTGATTGTGATAAATGTTTTTGTCAAATTCAATTTGCGTGGAAAGTATATAATTTGTATGAGGAATTTAAATGCGTTGTGGCGTCTTTTTGTCCTTATTTAATGCGAGCGTTGTCGCTGGGAGCATGAAGGGTGCAGTAAGAAGGCCGTTGACCGCGATCTCCTCGAGATTCGGCCTAGAATGCATTATTTCGATTCACCGCAGTCCTACATCATTCCCAATCGAAAATTCCACGCCTGATGTCTTCTTCGGTAACTGCGCTGCTTTCTTTATGATTTATGACCGCCTCGCATCGTAATTACATCTCCACTTTATTTATGGTCTTGTATTTATTTATTGTCTGGCGGCTGCACTCGACTCTAATTTAGGATATGTTGATATTAATAATCATACTAGAGATATTACCGAAGGCAATTGAAATAGGCGCAAGCAGGAAACTACTACAAGTGTTTTGACATAATTGGAAAAAAAATATTATAGTATGAGCTTATCCTCCTAGAGAAGTCTATGTATCTACTTTGTTTGTCAACTTCCGTGAGCTTCTTAAAAGTAATGAAAAGGTTCTTTGTTTATATTAATTAACGCTTAGCGTTACGATGTTCTAGCTAATGTGTTAGAATTAGCAATTTCCAGAGGCCCTCATTTTAACAAAAACTTAACACTTTTCTACTTACTCAGGTTAGGTACTGCTACTGCCTTACAAACAAAACCTTTGCGGATTATTCTAACCACAATACAATAATGACTACTGGGTTTAAAGATCTATTCAGTTAACTATTATAGTACAAAGTATTTTTTAACGTATGGTGTTAGTATTGAATAACATCACTCCATTTCTTCCCGCGGATGTCGTAGAAAGCGGCTAATAAACAAAATCAAGGAGGTGTGCAAAATCAAAGAAGATGCTCCTGTGTATGATGATGATGATGATGATGATCAACATCTACTGCGGTCACCAAAACGTATGCTAGGCGCGGTGACTATTGGCAAACACGTCCATTAGGCGAAGCCTATCCGTGGCCCTCAAAGGCTATGAATGGATAATGTTTTTCAAGTTTCTCTTCACGGATTATGCTCGTAAAGCGAAGTGGGTTATCAGTGATCGAAAATCGTCGGTTTTGTTTTCACCAAAGATGAGTCGACAATTCGTCGGTATCGTATATCACAATAGATGTGTCGCGACGACCCGCGGAGTTGACCTTTGAAGATGTCACGACGATTGTGGAGGCGGTCACATACCATCGGATTTCCTTCACGTTAATGCGGAAGAATTGTATTTTGAATATACAAAAATATTTACTGATGTAAATTGTGATAGCCAAGTGGTACAAACGGCATTTCACGTTTTGTAAACGAGGTAAAAGCATGAATTTCTCAAAAATATTTCGTTTTTGGAAAATACTAGAACACGACGGAACTTAACAATGCTGTTATGTATTAGGAAAAAATAGGCGTGACGGTAGTGCCTCCGAAGACAAACTACAAAGGGTACTATCATCTTTCATCGTCAACCAATAATTGTCCAACAGCTGGGCCCGGGTCTCTTCCCAGAGTGAGAGGGCTTTTAGGCCGTAGTCCAAGCTGGCCAAGTGCGAATTGGTAAACTTCACCCACCTTTAAGACATTTTTTAAAAACCCTTACCATTCATGAATATCTCATTCTCAAATCTAAAAGAACAGCCAGTCAGCTCTATTTATACAACACGGATCTTATATATTTATTTGCACCTTAGTTTCGTTTCTTGTATTTTATTGTCTATGTTGATTTTATTACCTGCATTCACGTTCTCGAAATCCAGATGAGTCATAACCTAATTGTGTTCCGCGAAACAGTAAGAGCATTGCACATTATCTCGAATTACTTACCGTTAATACCATTCAGCAAAGTTATTTACAATGTTAACCATAAGTTTAATCCAATGTGGCGCCCAATTAGTCTCGTTCCGTGTTATTTGTTGAATTTAAGTAATCAGACAGATATTTATGTATAAATCCAAGTTTATCGCCTTGAGTAATGTGAATGAGTATCTTATTTTCGTCCAACCTAATTATAACTTAGTATATTTCAATATGTATACCAGTACAGAAAGTTTACAGGGTTATATTTTTTGTACGTGTTTTAATTGTGCATTCATCGCATAATAATCAATCGCACTACAAAACTTTTACTTTGAAACTTTTAACTCTAGATATACCTAATTAGAGTCCTACCTGAAGTCAGCCACAGACTAAGGACTGATTAGAAATGGTTCGTACTGGTCTCCTACTATGCAAATTATTCAGTGATTAAAACGACAGTGTGTCTTACGTAAAGACGTTTTGATGACCACGCAAAACTCAATAGTTGCACAATTGAATAAACACTAGTTACGCTTTACCACAAGCGTGCTTACGTTAAGTGATAGTAGGGTCATCAACTTCAAGTAAATGTACTTTAATGACGATTAAAATATTGAAAAAGAATTGATTAAATACTTAAATCATTTTCTTCTAAAATACAACTTGAAAAACAGTGTACCTATACAAGGAACAAAACAGTTTTATATATCAAACATCAATTTCAATTTATATGTAGTTCTAAATTTGTCATGATACTAAACATTGGAAGGTAGGGTGTGCTTAGATATGGAACAAAAAAGTAAAAACTTCGCATAACGCTTACCCATCTTTTTCCTCGAGTTGAATCTCATTACTTCCATTGATTAAGAAAAAAGTGGGAACCCTATGGCCATTACGTGGCGGCAAACCGCGTGCCAACTTTCCACTGTTGACAATACCCATCTAAAAATAATTTCGTTATGTCAACAAAACTAAAAAGACGACTGCCACTTCGAAGGGCTAAATGCGTTACGTGTTCAGTGAAAGTTGGTTATGGATTAGTACAACATAATTTAGCCAAAAATTAAGCAATTAATAGAGCATTCAGTTGATTATGATTGAAAGATAATGTTACTGTTTGATTGTAAATAAACATAATCACAACTATGTAGATAAATCACCAGATGGTGGTCAAAATTTGGTCTTACAATTTAAATACAAGTTACCTTCTTAAGGTAAATTTTAAAGGTTATATGCGTAATAAAAATCGTTATTACTTGATTTAACGGTAAAGGAACATCGCGGGCGGCGCTATACATCTGGGAGTTCTTAAAAAATCAAAAGGTATGGAAAGTTCATCAAGGCCTTCGTAGTGTGACCTATGATAGGAGACTCCCCACCTTGAAGTGGGCTACTAGTAGTTGTCAAAAAACGTAGTCACTAGAAAAAATGGAGTCCAAATATTCTACTGCGGCTCAACCGGAAACAAACACTTCTTAGATAGTTAGGTACTCTTAATTTGCGTAGAAGGTCTATTTTTTTTTTTTTTCATTTTTTTGCTTAATTTTTTAGTCAAAAATAAATAGTAAACGTAATCAATCCATTCGCAGCGATGGCGATTACGAAAAACATTTAGATATAGATTTTGTGTAATAGATAAAAATCTTGAATGCTAAGATATTACGTAAAGGAAACTAAATAAATATTATATTTCAACGTGGGTGAGGTGCCCACATGTATTTAATTAATTACCATTATATTACATAACCATATCGTAAACTACGCAGGTGTATAAAATTTGTTTAACGACACATTTTTAAAGTCTGCGTTAAAAGTTCCAAACTATAATGCCCATGTCATGTTTCCGCAATACAGAAATAAACTATTATTTGGTGGCTTGCGAACTATTTCTTATTTTTCTATAAAACGTAACTCAGATTAGTTTATTTTAGCTTCCGTTAGTATTAGTAGTATAAATTTGAGCTACAGAGGTGTAGATTTAAAAAATTGTATCTCAGACACTTTGGATTATTCTAAATCATGTATTATTTCAATAATTGTCAAATTAAAGATGAAGAAACACTTTTTAAAGCAACGTGTACCTAAAGATGATTTTACTGAAATTAATCTTCATATAAACGACCATCACAATAATAGCTAATTAAATATTCGATAACAATACTGAGGTATACCTACTATTCGTAAAATGAAATTATTATTGTCATATTACCAATACGAATAGATTTGGAAGTACTAATAAAATTGCCTACATATATTTACCTTTCACCAGTATAGACATTAATTTTTATTTGTAGCAGTATTACTTAATAGTGTATTTATCATTCAGCCTATAAATTACCACCGTAAACATGATGCTATGTTCGTATGTCATCTGTGTTTAACGGCACTTATCTCGTTGGCATAATCTGTTTAAAACGTTTTAAAACAGCTCAGCCGAGCCTAAGTGTGTCCAGTAAAACGGGAAACGGAATGGAGAGATAAAGATAATTTGTAAAAAGCACAAAGCCATAAAGCACGCGTTGCTCACGCGCATACTTTATCTACGCCAGTGTTTTTCAACCTTTGACTAAGTTTCTTATGATTGTAGCGAACTAGCGTGTAGTCCCCTTGATGTGAATTTGGCACTGCTGCGTATGGAAATCTTAATAAAAAAGACCTGTTCTACTTGAAGCCGATCACAAATTCGTTATTACTTAGGAGGAAACCTATGATCCTTTTATAGAAACTGATAAAAACAGATTTACGGAGCTCCGAGCTAGAAATTTGTGTGGTGGTTGCTATTTTCCCGATATTTCACAATACTTGTTCATACGAAATCCATACGTTTTAATTGAGAATTTTATTATTCAAATACGTTATTAAGTACTTAGAAATGTCCTTTAATTCATATATATTTAGTTCTTTAGTCAAATGTATCATGGAGCTTTATTTTGAAGGCTACCCGTTAATAGAGCATGCGACCCCCTGAGGATTAAACGTTGAAAAACACTGATCCCGCTTTGGGACAGTTCATTCGTTATCTAAAAACTTACGTACGCCGTCCCCACTTACTCCAGTAAACATTTGACTTAGAAAGTGCAGTTCCGTGTAACACGTCCACAGATAACGTTTACGTGCCCATTTTGTACGTCCCGAATTCCTGGTACTTAAGCGGATTTAACGTTAAATAAGAACACACACAGGTGTCGATTGAGAAGCACACAGATACCCAATAACCTCAATCAAAAAACACGATAGTGATGTGTCAAAATTGTAAATTAGAAGGCCGACATTTATTTATTTATTAAAAGTTGTACCAACAGAGCAATCACTGACATACATTGGGTTACACTTGTGCGTAAAGACTATTTCATATTCGGTTGTAATTATAGTAGGTAGGTTTTTTGTTTAAAAGTTTGATCCTTATGAACACTAGTGTTTTGGTGGGATGTTATTTAACAGAAGTACTTAAAAACCGTTTAAACTAAGATATGATGCTTTTAATACATTCTTCTTTTATCTTTATCTCGAACAAAGGGTAAACAATGCATTGTTTGAGCCTTTTATCTTAATCCTAAAGGATTACTTATTTAATTGTAAAGCCTTTTCACTTGTTTTTTACTATTGTCTCGTTTGGTTTTTTAAGTTTTTAGGGACTTGTTTTCGTCAAACATTAACCTGGCTTATCTATATTTCAGTTCGAATTATTGTATTGAAGTGTTTTTTTTTAAGAAGAGCAGAATGCAACATCCATAAAAGGATTTTTTAGGTTTGTACGTCGGTTTTAGTTTGATATTTATTTTGTGGAAACCCTACATTCTATCTTTATCGTTTACACTTAATAAGTTTTAACGTCTCATATCGATTGCATCAAGCTCGATTTAATAATCTTGCATACATAACCTATTTGCTCCGATAAATATTTATTCGTTGATATTATCTAAGCTTAAACTAACATAGGCATTACTTATCATACAAATGTTGATGTAATCGCTTCAGAAAATTAGAACGTGTAACGGTGTTGGTGTCAAGCTGTCTATTTGAATGGAAATCACGATGAAAACGCAGGCCGTGGCTATGCACTTGTAATTACAGTGTAATTATGTGCCTAGCTAAAGATGTGTTTAATATGGATATTAGCCTGATCAGAAACAGTTATAAGTTGAAGTAGAGTTACTTATCCGAGTCGTTGGAAGCTATACCTCAGGGGTAGCAAGCCGTCATTGGTCAACATGTAAGACTATGATCTTATCCAGCGGTGACCACTTACCATAACTGCTCTATGTTTATTTTACCTGTTTTTTTGGAACCATCATCCAATACGATAATATCACGTACTAAACCGATTTCTCGATTGTCCAAACATGTTTTTCTTTTAATATTCGGTTATTTTAATGTTCGGACACAATTTTGTTACTAATAGAGTAACGTTGCGATTTCAAAGCTGACATCTGTGATCATAAAAAAAGAAATGTCGCTATTTCCATAAAATTACAAGTTACATCATCATTTGTAATGTGTTAGCCGCGCTAGATACAAGTTTGATGCGGGTTTGCCACAAGGCGGGGTAATATTAGATGTGCGTCATTTTATCCAAACTCTTTTTTTTTGGTCGCCTCATGAGCCATTTTTTATATTATTTTATTAGAGAACCGAACACAATTCTTTCCTCGTAGGGTATATTAGCGCGTCATTTCACTGTAATCGTTGTTGTCTTCATCTATTTGTTTTTTGGACTGTGGTTTTGTACATTTGAAAACCCGCAATTATAGATCAAAAGTGGACTTAGAATGGCAGCAATGATAAGGAAAAATTACTTAGAATGTGTAACACCCGTTAGATCTTCGTAATCTGCTTAATGTTAAATGACTCTCATGATGTTATTTTTTATAGCTACCATAAATAGTAACAGGTCGTTATAAGTTAAACTGACAACAAATCTGACATGTAACTAAATTATCGCAAATAACTAAATTAAGATAGATTTAAATAATTTATGTATATTTACATAGTGATGTGGCTTAAGTAGTTTATCTTGAACTTGTGGTAATTATTGAACATTAACATTTCAAACGTTATTAAATATCTTTAAATAGGCAAAGTCCAATAAAACACCGTTCATTACCACTTTCTATTTTGTTAGTTAGTCAACCAATTTTTTTATTTGATATTGATTGATGACCTATAAAGTTAGTTACAAAAAGGAGTCATTCAAATTCATTTAGTTTACCTCAATTTTCTTTAATGATTACAGTCGTATTTTAACCGCTTTTTTAAACCGCTGAACTAATGTTAACATTCATCCCTAACATGGTGTATCACCTCTAATATATAACATCCTAAAATGGTGTATCACTTCTATTATAATAAAACTCAAACAAGATTAAAAAATAACATTTGTTGTGATTAATAATTAAAAAGGCAGCCGCATACAATAGGTAGTCTCACGGTTCCGTATAATGATAATAATCATTGTCGCCTCCGCGGGAGCATCAGTCGTGCGGCGCCCGGGAAGTAGCCCCAGGACTCGCACGTACGACAACATTAGAATTTAGATTACATTCGGGTACATAGAGTATTATACACGGAGAAATGTCAGTGTTCACCAAATAATTACAAATAGAGCGAGTAAATACGCTTAAAAATCGAACTTTGTCATACTTATATAATTGCAATACATATTTTTTTCTGACTTTTGTTTTGTGATCATTTCAATATTTTTATAAAAGAGTTTTTTTGCCTTAAAAAGTCTTTGAATGGTTTATGACTTGTAACTACAAAATCTATATGTATTAAAGGCAAACAAGGCAACAGATGTCATGGTATCGAAACGCTACTATAGCATCATTGGCATATCTATAAAGTTACTACTCTATGGTTTCTTACAATACAAGGCGTGAATCATTTGTAAGTGAAATTATATAACTTTTAATTCATTCTATGCTTACAATTCATTCATTCTAAAATAAATATTTTTGTATGAAAATTAGATAACGTATTCTCTGTGTTATCTGATCTAAAGATATTTGAATGTTTGTTTACAGTCCACCCAATTAAGTATCCAAGAGCATTTGTTGAAACCTTGCGTGTATTCGCTCATTTTTTTTAAAAGCCCTAGACCCTGTGTGAGGAAATAGGTGCGGCCAAGTAAAGAATATTACCGTATAATTTATCCTTACACGGGTGCGCCTAAGTAGTCTTCCATCGCCATTTAACTTTACCTTATTATTTGTTGTTATACCTTATGTTTGACGACCCGGATGGCACAATGGTTAACACGCCGGACCGCTAATCCGAGGGTTCCGGGTTCGATTCCCAGCGAGGCGGAGATTTGAATGATGAGTTTAAATTCCGTTCTTGGTCTGGGTGTATGTCCTTGTCTTGTGTGTTGTCCATGGCACCCACGACACAGGAGAAAAACTTACTGTGGGGATATGAGTGAGGCGTTATTTATTATTATTTATTTGTTTTAGATCGAGCGTCTCGCGCAATATGAGCGGCTGGTGGGCGGCGGTTGCGCGCGGCGGCGGGCGGCGCGGCTCTCCGACCTGGAGCGCGTGCAGGACCTCTTCCCGCACGACTACCTCGCGCTGCACGACGCTGACGCCCCGGCGGCGCTCGCCTCGCACCATGCACAGGTACGTGGTGACTATGTCTTATTTGATGACCCGCGTGACAAAGTGGACGTCACGTATCTGCTGAGACAGAGGGTTCCGGGTTCAATCCCCGACTACATACAATTATGCCGAAAAGTAAATTTCACTATATGATGCTTAAGAATTATCTTACCTTTCTTTTGCAGTTACATATTATAGATACTACGGTTATTGAAGAAAATAAAAATATTAATTTACTTACTAAACCACAATTTTTGCTAGTTACTTACCACCACGATTTAAACTATTTGCCGATTTTCGTCTTGAATTATAAATCCCAACGAGCATTATCTGTATAGGTATTTGAAAGTACTGGCGTTGGTACGTCGCGCGCCACTGCATTTATTGCGTCTAATTACAGAAATACCTTTCGTATATTTCATTGTGCACTTTTTGCACCACTAAAATGTAGTTTAAATCAAACCTGCACAATAAAATATCTCAACAAAAACTTGAATTTTTTAGGTCTATACCTACCGCTACCAATATACTTTTACTAAATTGTATAACGTAACGTAACGCATTAAAAGATTTATTCTAGTTCATGTCATCTATAACTAACCTGAATTATAATAATGTCAGGGCATAATAAAATCATTGTAACACCGAACCATTCAATTGGAACGAGTTATAGATATCTATTGGATTAACATTTCCACACTTTTCAAACAAGTGAAACGTTGTTGTCGCCGAATTGCGAACAGTTGGTCCAAATAGCCAATTGGTATAGCCAATCTCAAAAAAAATGAAACTCAAATCATCAATCTATCATTTGGTCTATTTCAGAAATCCAAGAGTCTCCGCAAGCGTCCAAGCCTGGATATCGGGGGCTCGGTTACCGCCAGCAACCCCTCGCTGTCACCGCGGACCTTCATAATGGAAGCACCAGTGCAACTTTGTCCGCTAGGATCCACCTCCCCACCGTTAGAACGTCATTTCTTCCTCTTCAGCGACTTACTCCTTGTAGGGAAGTCCAGAGGAACGAACTGCTTTAAGTTGAAAGAGAGTGTAAGGCTAGCCGAAGTATGGCTCTCGATGCCCGAAGCCGAAGATACGGGCTTCTTCATCGGATGGCCCACTTTGACTGGAGTTGCCAACTACCTCGCTACATACCCCACGCAAGCTGCAAGGGACACCTGGTACAGGTAAGATGCACCACATTCTTATATACGTTAGAACCACGAGAAATAATGATATTCTATAGACAATAAGTGATTTTGTCAAGGCTGTTTTCCATTTTTGTTAACATACCATATATAGTAATATAGGCGCTCGATCTTGTATAGAAGAATCCATTAGTTGAGTGACAATTTAGTATGTTGTGTAGTTGAGTATTTATTTGTTTATTTGTTAAAGCGAAACATTTAATGAGCTTTTAGATTTTTACCTGTTTCTATCATTCAGGCTCTAAGTCATTTAAGGTAGGTATTTTAGTTTTACCTATTTTTTTATTTGTTTACAGGAAAATCCAAAACGCATTAGGCACTCAACTGGGGACGGAGCCAAAATCAACCAACATACAGATTTTCTACAAGGATTTAGCGAGCTCTATAGAATTCGTAAGTACCAATTTCTACAAAAATCTCCAATACTTCTTAAAAAGGAATCTGCTGACTTTCACTTATTTATTTAATCACACTTTCACGAATATATCCTGAAATCGTTTTTATTAGAAAACAAATCACGTACACCAATGAACTGAATCAGGCATTCACAAAAGCGCTTTTCTCTTTGTGAACATGCAATTCTTCCCACCGAGATGTGAACGCAGAATTTTAAATTAGATGAAACTGTATGTGTATGCAAATCAGAACTCTACAAGAAATTAATTTACTGGATTTGAACGAAAGTGTTCAATATAGGTATTTCTATTAGAATATTTTAATATTTTTAGTGCAGCCAAATCCACACACAGTCCTTCCATCACACACGCACAAAATAGGCACACACTTGAACTCGCATTTATTTGTTTACTAGTATTATACGAAAGTGTCTGAATAAGTTTTTAAGTTGAATATAAAATATAACTTATTTATGTACCGATAAATTAAGGTGTATGTTTAAATTAACCTTTAATATTTCCAGTGCAAGACGGTATCAGTAACTCCAGACATGAGTGCGCGTTGCGTGGTGCGCCAGGCGTTGCACGTCCTCCAGAATGGTACAGAGGGAGAGGGGGACCACGAAGGAGAGCCGGAGGGAGAAGAGGGGAGATGGGGGGCGGCGAACGACTTCACCCTGTTCGTACGAGCGGGGAGAGACGCGCCCCCAACGCCTCTGCAAGGAATGGAGAGGCCTCATGCTGTACAGGTAAATTGGATGGTTGTAGATTAAACATTTAAATTTTACGGGTATTTACCTAATCACCATAACCAATAATAAAAGTAATCACCAATTATATCTGTGTTTACTCATTTTGAGTTAATAACTAGTTTCAAGTACTACATTTAATTAAAGTGTATCAAGAATAATGATACTATGAATGTACTATGACAATAATTCGAACTATTCCACACGTAGTATTGGCAAATTTGGCAATTCATTGAAAGTAATTACATGTTTTAGAGCAATACCACAACACCTGTAAATACAAACATCTCAAGATCTCTTAATAGTTTTGTAAAATAAAGTGAGTATAATTCTGTTATTTTATCCGTTACAGATGTCTAGAATAAGACAGACATTATCAAGTGAAGACGGATTTGACCTGGAGCATGTCAACGCTAAAAACAACCCTTGTGGTATCGTCTTCGAATTGAGAAAAAAGAACCAAGGTTTAAAGAGGTAAGGCATCATAATTACTACATAGTATAAAACAAAGTCGCTGTCTCTGTCTCTATATCCCTTTGTATGCTTAAATCTTTGAAACTATGCAACGGATTTTGATGCGAGTTTTTTTTTTTAATAGATAGAGTGATTCAAGAGGAAGGTTTATATGTAATTTTACACTAACCACGAGCAAAAGCGACTTCTAAATATATTGAGTGACTATGAAAAAGAACCTTCTAAATATATCACCGTCCCTTCTCACTGTCCTTGATATAGTTTATTGTAGGCTCTAAATATCTCTGTCCCTTTGTTGCTTGAGATTACACTAATTTAAAATGTTCTTGAACGCGAAATGTCGCCTTGAAACAAATGTACTATGTTATTAAGCGCCTATCTGGGGTCGGCGTTGATAATAATTGGTCACTACTTCAAAGGTGGCAATTATGGGTACAGTCGGACAAATATTTAGTTACCAGGTTGTGAGAAATATAAACTTTAATCCGGTTTGTATTTTAAAAATATTTGTGCTTTTTTTCACAATGTGAATGTTTGTGAAAAGGATAAAAAATGTTTGCCGTAAACTTAAAATGTATATGAATTATTAACTTAAAGGTTCATTGTAAAATAAACATTGGCATACCTATATGATACGAGAGAAAAATTTTATTTGCAAAGTTTGTTAAGGTTCACATCATATATAAAGGTATCTACTTTAAAATCTAACACTTTGTTTGAACCTAACTTATTTGAGTAGGTACATAGGAACCTAAAGCAGGTAACTATTTTGAAAAAAGTTAAATACGATAAATATACACTGATTTACAAATAAAGATTACGTAATTGACATACCTACGGTTAAACATAGACACCTGAAACCTGAAAAAAAAAACTGATATAGATTTTGAAACATTCGACTAATACAAATACGAGTTCAATGAAGATATTTCTACAATGTATGTAGAAAAACAGACTCAAAATAAAACTACACAACAAGTATCACAACATAGTACAAACATGCGACGTTCATTCACCATTTGTAAAATTTACATACAACAAAACCAGACGAATCCCGGCTACCGTTAAACAAACCGGGATTGAGCTCTCATTTAAATTCATCCATTATTCCCTTATCTGAATTCATTTAACTCACTTAACTATTTTGACGTACGTGTTACGGAGGACCATGCCGACTGTACACCTATTAGCATACAAACAGAAGTATCGTAGCAGTTTATACTGGGCCAGCGGTTCTCAACCTTTGACACTATTTTTAGTCATAACAAATTAGAATTAATTGTGTTGACATTTTTTTCTTTTCAGTAGTCGAGATTTTGATTTATGTATTATATAAATTAAAATACTAGTATCTAGTGAATAAGATTAATACTAAAAGAAACATACCTGCATAAAATAATACCTACATTGAATAATATGTTATGTAATTGTCATTTAATTCAGTTTTTAATAAAAGTTTGCACAATGTTAAAAATGTTATTATTTTTTATTTTAGCACTAAATATGCATATTTTCTAATATGCACTCATAAACACAGGTACAAAACAGTTTGAGTATCACTATACTAGATAAATTGTGCAGATAGCGCTCGGTGAAAGAAGCACAGTTCAGTAATTACACGTTGCGGGTCTATGTGTGAAAGAGCGCGAATTACGTGAACTAAAAACCTTCGTTTGAGGGTTAGTGGACCTCTTATACTAATGGGTGGAGTTTTATCATCCATGGAGAAAAGTTTTGGATTGATTCACTTTATACCTACGATACATTGTTTCTTCCAGTCTTTTCTACACTACGAAATAGTTCATTGACAGTTTATCAAATTAATGCCACATTTACAAAATCGACAAACAAATCGCCGAATAACTTGACAAATACGTCCTGAACGATTTGTATTGAATAAATTAAATTTAAAATTTATTTTTATAGTAAAGTAAAAATCGATCATTTAAAAAAACATGCCGTGTGAGGCGCTGCCTCGAATAAATGTTTGATTCGAGCTAAAATCTCGTCAAAAAGACGAATATTTGTGGTGAGTATCGAATAAACGCAAGGAATCTGTAAATATTCGACTGTACAAGGCGAGTAACCAAATTTGGCATTACACTTGGCGCTTCACAATGTACCATACATTGCATCGTTTACTCAGATAAATACCGATACCTATGTAGGCAGAGATCTATTCAGGCATGCCACTATGTTTATTAAAATTATTAGGGCCAATAGCAATTGAGCTGCTCTTATTATGTCGTAGAAATGGCAAAAACAAATTACTTAAATATATCAAAGAAATGCCGTGAAGGAAGACAAGTAAAAATAACAAGACACTTCTACTCCACACATGCGCTGTGGTTTACGCATCGCTTGGTTAATTGAGTTCTGCGTCACTCTTGATAATCCTTTAACGGTATCAGCACAATCTGCTCTGAAGGTCACATCTCATTTATAAAGGAAGGTACTCAAGGATAAAATTTTGAAAATTATACTGAGTTTTAATTTTTTAGAAAGTTGCATAGTTTCACTATAATGTCTGTTCATGTAATATTATTTGGTTTATAAATCAAATCTTACTAATTGTTTTGATAAAATCAATATGGTTGTTTAATCTGCGTAACTTTAAAATCTGTCATTATGTCATTAGCTAGGTATTAAATAAAATTCGTAACTTTTAGAATACTGACGATTATTTATTTATTTTAGAATTTATTTATTTTAGAATACTGACGATTATTAAAAATTTAAGAACTCGTGTATATTTTTTGTGTATAGTTTATATGTTTTTGTTCGCCTTAGTTCTTACGTGAGCGCTGCTAATAAAAACTTCTTATTTTATATGCATGTCTATGAGGTATATTACTTATTCATTTATGATATAATTTGAGGCACGACCTGAAAAATACTCTAGATACCGATTGTAACAGATTAAAACCTAGAAAGAATTTTTCGCTTCGCTCGAATTTTTCTCATACCATTTTTTTACCATCGTATGAATGGACGCACCAAATTATTTTACAACAAAACCCCAATATTAGTATTCTCTACACTCGCGATGTATAAAGCGCCTTCACGTTATCGGGATCGCAGAATCTGCATCTCAGATACTTGACTGGCCAAGACAAGCTGAAACGAACCATTACTTCCCAACTCCCCTAATTGACAGCGGACTGCGATTTATCCTTGCGTTTTTAACGTGCGAAATATTTTTAAATCAACGTTATAATATTATAAAATGGAAGAGTTTGTTTGTTTGAACGTGCTAATCTCAAGAACTACTGGTTTGAAATGAAAAATAGTTTTATGTTAAATAGTCAATTTATTTAAGAAGGTCATAAGGTATAATATACATCACCTTATGACTAATAATAGCGAAGAATTAATGTAAAATGTTGCAAAAACGGGAATGATTAAATACCATTCTTTTTCTTTAACGCGAGTGAAACCGCGGGTATAGCTAGTGAACGTTATAACGTCTGATCCCGATCCGAGTGATAGCCGCCAAATTATCTGTTTAATTGGAACGCCGTCAAATTTAATACCCTTCGCTTCGGTAAATGACTGCGATTTTTTATGGAAATAAAGTGCGAAACGAGCAGTCGGCCTGCTTTTGAGAGGTCATGATGAGATTTAATATAAGCCTTTGTTCTTTATTAACAGTATACGCTTTATGTTGGACCCATGGTCATTGTAGCAAGCAAATAATCATCGTCATTATACATTAATCATAATACAATAATACATTCATCTATTGCCCCTTATTATAATGTAACCTATACAATTTTTTGTCCACAAAAAATCGAATTTTGGCAATATTTGCCCACTGAAAATTATGAAATTTTGATTTTTATAACGGGCATATTAGATATGTCTATTTTGTCATTTCATACTTCAGCGGTTAGCAGTCTTTTCTACTTTTTCCAAACCATCGTGTGCTTGTTGTAATTTGGATCACGCTTTCGATTCCCTGGAATTCATTAAAACTAGTCTGTCTAGTTACGTGGGCAGGATATACGAAATGTCAACTCAGTCGAATTGCAGCGTTTTATTTTCACTTGATTTTCAATCGGGATTTTAGGAATCAATTTCTACAATAATGGATGTCAGTCAGTCAACAATACATTAAGCTTACCTATATCCTTTAAATACTGTCTAATCTTTATTCTGCAATTTATGTTTCTGAGTGTTACTGAGTGATTATGGTTTTAGTGTTTTTTCTAGAATTATTTTGAATACGAGGATAATAATATATGAGGATGTTATTTACGATACACTTTTATGAAAGAATTGTCAACTCTCGAATACTGAACATCTTTGTCAGATATCGAGCGTAAGTGTCAAATTAAAGTTAAAATATAATTCAGCTATATTTTTACACAGAGCAAGTAGTAGGTACTCATTACCAAACACTATTTTATACTAGGTAAATGATAGACAACAATTTCTAATGTAGTATGACTATAGCGCTGAAAGAACAAAAACATTTTTTATTCAATACAACGGTTATCTAAGGCAAATGTCCCACATTACACCTACATACGTTAAAGCAAATCCTCATCGTTGAGTCACAATCAAGTACATTATATGTCTCTATTTAAAGCTAAGAGGATAATATCGGACCACGAATATGAATAAATTCATACCTGTTACAGGATTAGCATGACAAAGTGTATAGGCTTAAGTTCTACATTAATGTCCTAAGTTACGATGTTTGTAGATTGGTGTTGTAAATTCGCAGCTAATTCTTGTTTACGTTTGCATATAGAATTAAGTAAGTAGTAAATAATTCAATTATTACATTTTCAAAAACTTTTATGTTTGTTTTATAAACTATGCGAACTTATTTTGCTGTTTTCCTGTCATTTATACTTTCAAATGGGACAAAGAATATCAAATAATTGATTTTATTTATTTGATGATAAAAATATTTAATATAATGGCTTAAATTAGTAGTAATTATAGTTATAAGCATTAAATAAGTAATACGACATTCAGTTACTGCATGTTCAAAATCATTTACAAAATCTAAATGTAATATTTTTTTTCTGTATATTTAGATAGGAACATCAATAGTTATAATTTTTTATCCTATAATGTTGAATCAACACTATAGCTTCGATCTTTAAATCTTAGTAT
>DWMA01000062.1:0-16610 GCA_018252035.1 Urbanus sp. 3 SS-2014
GTTGCTTTCCGTTGTCTGTCCCAATATGCTTAGATCTTTAAAATTACGCAAAGAATTTTGACGGTTTTTTAAATACATAGAGTGATTCAAAAGGAAGGTTTATATGTAATTTAATGCGTGCGAAGCCGCGGGCAAACGCTAGTTCCATTATAAAAAACTAACAATAATTAATTAAGAATGTTATAACATAATAAATGTTCATGAAAATTACATAAGTAACAATTTTATTGTATTGTTTGATATAACGACATACCGTAATAGTAGGCTTACGTTACAAGGATCCCTTCAATTATCTGAAAATGTACTGGATGTGGCTTCATTACGAGGACGCCAGCCCGTGTAGTTACGTCAGTCAAATATGCGCAGGAGTCGATGTTCTTTGATCCGCCGGTAATGGTGGCCTACGCACTCATCAACATCGATTTATACCTTCAGTATTGTTCACTGATCTCATTTTACTTTTATATATTTAATTCCTTGTTTAATTACTACGAAATTGTTCTTTAGTGTTTTTAGGAATAGCGTCTCAAGGAAAGATGCTGATTATAAGCAACATTAGGCCGGCGTACATTTCTTACAGTCCGAAGTGTTGTCGCTAGTATTTTTGGATTTTAAGTGTTTTTATGACAATCGTGAAAAATGTTTGTCGTGACTTGATATTTTCTGATGTACCTATTTACTGTTTGTGCCTAATATGGGGATATTATAAACTAAAAATGGACCTAGTTACTAGTATTTTAAATGTTAAGACTATCAATACGAGTGGGTCTTAAGTTGACGAAAAAAATGTCAGAAAACATGCGTTTCAGATGTAACGTTTCTCGCAAGTTTCTCGTTTTATACCACTTTTTATTCGGACATATGATCATAGACCTGATGTTCATTAGGTCCTACAATAGTCCAATGCAAAAAGTTACTAATTTACTCGTCATCAGTACCCACCCGAGTGGGTTCGTGGGTTCGATTAGAGATGTTGTGGATATAAATTTCGGATCTGGGTTTGGACATGTAAAAAAAATAGACCGTTTTTAGTAACGGTCACGGATGTGAAATTGTTTTGGATTATCGGATGGTAACTATCGGTTAGGAATAGTAGTGTAGTGATAGTAGTAAAAGAAAAGTACAATTAAATAATAATGTGCCTACTTTATTTGCAATCTAAGAATACGCGCGATTACCGTGTAAGTTGCCGGGTGAAAACTTGACAATACGTCTTATTTGAACTCCGCCCCTTCCCGAAATTTTGGAGAAAATATTACATCGGATTCGATTAGTTTCGTATCGATTTTTTTCGGATATCCGATACTTTCGGATACGGTTACGGTACAAACATCCCTAGCCCGCAGCTTGCCCAGCGGGGGGCTGGATGTGCTTGTTAGCGGAACATGCTCGCCGTCGAACTTGTCGGAACTTGCCCCTTTCATCGCTAATACATTGTATGCGTTTAATAATTGTGAGGCTACTGGGTTGGGACGCTAATATCAAGCTCAATTTATCGACCGATGTTGATGTTATGAAATTTAAATTGGAGATACAGGAAGATTATACCTGATATTTTTTGAAGTCTGTCAATAAGTACCTATATATGTAGCAATTGGTTAGCGTAGTTGACTGATATCTAAGTCCTCAGTTTGAGAGATGAGTCGTAAGGTGATTTATTAATTGACGCGATGGATTTTCCTGAGTTTATTGTAAACAGATTCAATTTTGCGTAACCGCAATGTACCTAAATAAGTTGTAGTTAAATTAAAATTCGAGGCAATAAAGGGAAAGTATTGAAACAAATTATGTTTCTAATATTTTATCGATGTCTAAAATTATGAGCGGCACTTCAATATAGCGCATACGTTGCTTTTATTGTCTTTCCTATCCTATTACGTGATACCGATAGGAATTTATTCGGTTCAGAATTCCCGGAAACAAACCCAAT
This sequence comes from Urbanus sp. 3 SS-2014, assembly GCA_018252035.1. Taxonomy (NCBI): domain Eukaryota; kingdom Metazoa; phylum Arthropoda; class Insecta; order Lepidoptera; family Hesperiidae; genus Urbanus; species Urbanus sp. 3 SS-2014. The sequence continues at coordinate 1,931 of DWMA01000062.1, forward strand.
AACTCGTCAGTGCAGCGAACTGATCTCGAATGTCCGCGAGAGTAATTACACCGCCGCGGGGACTCGCGGCGACACGACATTGCTTCGGTATGCTTCGGAACAAAGAATCACCGACAGAGTTTGTGTTGTGCTTCTCTGTTAGATGGTCTTTATGTAACACTTGGTAAGAGTATACAAATGCTAAAAAGGGAGGTCAAGCATTAATCAAAGAATTGAGAATAGATACAGTCCAAGACGATCAAATCAATGATGAAGAAGTAAATGAAAACGGTAAGGTTATTACGCTGTATAACCGTTTATATGTAATGTTTTAAAATTATAATTAGCTGCATACTGTGGTATCCCCTAATAAATAAATAAATAATCTCTTTTTCTACCTATGTAATATTTAGATTAATTTAATTGATAGCACAACAATGTATTACGTGTGTTACTCAGTTTCCAAAAATAGCTGAATACAAAACATACCATACGATACATCATAGCCACATAAATGCGTCAAATTTCATTGGGAATTACATTTTTCTGTAATGTTAGGTTCAACAAACAATAAAAGGAAAAGTTTTGGATTACATAATTATTTCATCCGCGCTACCTTTAAACAGAAAATAAATTTCGTATTTAATTAAAACAATAAAAATATAATTTAAGATATGCTCCAAAATGTTATGACACTATCAAAATAATAGCCTATTATGAAGAATTTTAAAAACAAGTTTAAAAGCATTAAGTGGTGTCGATAATTGCGCTAAAAGATCAGAACAGATACAATGTTATTAAATTCAAGATAAACACGATCGAATTATATTGTAAAATAAAAATTAAATGTCTTCATTGAAAATAAACCCGTCAGATAATCAGATGAAGCTGCATCACGATTAAGGCACGGGAAGATTCCAAAACGAAGGAAGTGGTGAACATTGTAGTGAAATAAGACCCTTAGTCTATGATAGCTTTCATTTTAAAGAGCTTTGTCCGCAGCGGGAATAAATTATACAGTCCGATATAGGCGTCCCGATATAGTCCTTAAAGAGGACATTTTAATAAATTTAAAATAACGATTATCGTTGTCTGGCAGAGTCGTGATTTCGTTAGGTTCGTGGTTGGGTCTAGGGCCGGAATAAGTCGTCACGAGCGATTACTAAATTAATTAGGAACCAGCTCGGATGTAGATTGCGCCTGAGATTATTTTCCCACACGACCCGGTGGTAAGATCTCGAGATTTTGTAACTATTGTCGACGGTAGGAAGGTAACGTACGCGTGTCTACGATTTATAAATTATCAACGATTGCCACGCCCGATTCGGCGGGCGATAATCGATAAAATCTTCATAAACATCGAATTATTCTCTCGAAATTTACGGCTGGATTATATCTGGAGTTATTGCGACGTTCATGTCCAAATAATATCGGGGGAATTTATGTTCGATCGGCAGTCGGTAATAAGACAGAGGTGTGATGGACGATTGGCGGTAACGCGATCTGCGGATAAGAGCCATTTTTACACGCTCTTATTCCCTTTTAAATTTTACAACCCGCAAGCTGTGGAGTTACTTCGTTGAAAAATTTGACGAAAGAATGATTTCTCTCTAGTATTTTTACATCAAGTCAAATAATAATCATTTAGTTTTCATCCGGTAGTTTCAAAATTAATACTGACAAAATTACATATTCTATTCATGCTCTTCAGATATTTGTTATCACGGTAAATCCCAAATTTATTTTCCTCGACAGATTTAGTTTATCTTTAGTTAGCTACTGTGTTAATATGTTTTATTTATCCTGTTTCACTTAATACGGGATTTATTATACCATTCCATTATTATTACATTTAGTATAGGTTACATGCTAATGAATTTTATTAGAACTACATTTTATGTATCACAAAAATGTCTAAGTTTAATAACATCGAATGGTTCTGAAAGCTGCTTATTTTTAACAGTATATCTAGTTTTTGTTACGATAACCGCGAGCTTTGCAACTTTTAAACATGATAAAAATGTAGGCGTACGTAAATCGCTTCTTTTTGTGATCTCAGACAACGAAAAACAAGTCAAAACGCGTGTGCCTATAGATGTTACTAATATAGAGCAAGTTTAGAGGCAAGTCGAAATGAAACAATTATATGTTGCGTAGAGTAATTACGGTGCGGCGTCTGACCCATATCTCACGGTTATTTTGTAATGTTCGAGATGTGTTTAGCTCTTTTGAGAAAATGTTGTTTGGATCCTATGGATTCTTTGTATTCTTTATCTAGTTCGAGGGTTATTGTTATGGATCTTTTGATATTAAGTTGTTTGTTAGGCTTAAATTTGTTTTTGCATGTGTTAGTTTTTTATAGATTTGGGATTTTTTGCACCTGTTAGCCATGTCGTTATTGACAGCTCTTCCAGTAAGGTTTTGCTTTCCTCAATTTTTATATTGATTTATTTACATCATATGAATCATTATTTAAATGTAGATAGTTTCTAATGTTTTCTTTATTTGTCTAAGAGTGGTGAGAATTTAACACCCTTGTGATGAAATAAACCAGCATTATAAATGACATTAATAATAATTTAAGCTTCAAGATTTCTCTTCAAACTCTGTCCCATAAATATTAAAGTGAAGTTCTTTTCGTAGCATATTGAGCTTTTGACAAAATTCTGACTTAATAATTAGTAGTACGCGGCTACATAAAATTTAGTACAACAATACGTAAAAGTACGTAGCATTATTTATGAAAATTTAAATTGTATCCTATAAAACATAAGATAACGTCGTTTAAATCATTTCTGCAATACTCATATGCTGTTTAATTAACTCATTACATACCGTTTTAAAATTTCGGCTACTGTTATGAATGGTTGTTTTTTATTAACAAAGATAAGTTCTGATATACGCAAAGGGTAAGATAATATCTGACTCGTAAAAATGAATTTATTGGCTTAAAACAACGCGGAGTAACACACGTCCAATATATTTTGCTTTTGAAAGTGCAAGCTTACTTTTGAAAATAATATAATTTCTTTTTAATATCATTATTCGTAATGAACTTGGTTATTTGTATGCCAGCTTCAAAAGGCTGATAAATAAATTCGGAAGTATGAAACGATGGTCGTAATTTTTAATACAAATTGATCTTAAAGTGTGTTTGGAATGAAATGTTATTCTGGCAATTTTGTGGATTTTAATAATTATTCGTAAGATTTATGCTTTTGTTTTGAAATAAATTAAAATAAATGAATGAAAGTTGTAATTTGATAAATAATAAATTTTATTCCGTTGATTAAAATGAATAATCAGATAGTACCTACGATAATTTAATTTCATTTATTTCAAGTACCTATTGAATCAATCAAGTTAAAGTAAATAGTAAAAAATATAGTTACTAGACATAACTTACACTGTCTAGGTTGGTTGATTGCAATCAATAAGCGAATTTTTTGTTCGCATAATTCGCAAGATTTACCGCCTAAGCAAGCCATTAACTAGGAGTTCACATCTCACCAAGAGTATCGACCATTATAACAAGACCTCTACGCAAACTACTGTTTCACTTCATTAAGGTTAATGCGCTCTGGTCGCAGGCAGGAGAGGTCGGGGAGGTGAAGATTGATTGGCTAGTGGAAAGGGAACCTAGCGTGTCGGCCCGCCCCCAGCGACCGACACTTAGCGTGAACGCCTTACTGTTATGCGCGCCTAGTACTCGGGTGTCATTGCTGAGCCAGTTTCTTATGAAACCTCGTTTTATTTTCACGCTAACTCTAGCTTTCTAAACCTAATAAGATCGATGTTAATTAATTTTAAAGCTATCAACTGTGGACAAAAAGTTGACATTGAAATTGAATGAAATGAATATTCCCACGCAAAACGGAATCGATGTTTATGTTCAAAAATTCATTCTAACATCAATCTTCCGCACAGGTTAGCCATAGACAGATGACAGCCCGGTTGCACTGATTACTCGACGATCGACAGTGTCTCGATGTCTGTTCGACTAATCGGCGAATTTATCGACCGGACACTAGTTCGTTAGGCGTCGGACAGTATCAAAGGGTTCCCGGGATCACGACTAAAATGTTCACGAGGCGAGTTTTCGAGAAAATCGCTCGTAAATGCGCACGATTATGAAGGACCGCATTACTCGAGTGTCGGTCAAGTGTAACAAGCGATTGTTTTGCCGAATCACATCGCCGGTGTGACCGTTTCTTCGAATTCGACCGTAAGATATTCAGGAATGTTTTAAATGTACTACTACTTGTTACCTTAACTAAATGTACATTAAAGTAAATTTAATCAATGAGCAAACAAAATTCGCTTAATTAAAAATCAATTCAGTGAAGCATCCGAAACTTTTAAATGAAATGGCATACTCGGTATAATTGCACGGCGAGGCACGCAGCAAGCGTATTCTTTGCGAAGCGCCAACCAAACGTCTTGACAATTTACCAAATGGCCACATTATAATGTTAAGAAGCTCGGCCTTATAAATAGTTAATTGAAAAGCAAAGGTGTGCAACTTTTCTGTAAGTACAGGTGAATTAAAAATACACGGATGCCGATGACGTGTCTGACGTTGAAAAATGTAGAGTTGTGTAATTTTTTACATTTTTCCCATAATTGGTCATTATATCTCTTTAATGAACAATAAGAGTCGACGTGAGGACATCTGTTTCAAGTGTCGTAAATAACTTTTTGTAAGAAAATTGTAAGAGTTTATTATTACGAATCAATCAGTGCACTGATAAATGTTAACAGGTTTTATCGAATTACGCGCGAACCGTAGGCCTTCTCGAATCAATAAGCAGAGAACGGGCGATATCGCGATATTAATTACGTTGAATAGAAGCGGACGGTGTATCTGAGCTAATAAATACGGAGCAGATAAGAGATAAGGTTTTTGCGCGCGTTTTTCAGCGGGCACGCACAATGAGCGCGGGATCGCATTACACTTGCAGATAGATCCGGTCATTATCGCTTGTAATGAGCAGCCTGGACAAACACCGCGCTCAGGTGGGTTCTAAGACGTAAACTGGCAGCGGGTTTCTCTTTTTTTATGTGAAATAGAAGATAAACTGTACCAAAAGTCACCACATGACGTTAATTGTTCATTCCGCGTATGGGCATATGGATAATAACTTGTACAATCTGTTTAAAGATACTACCCGGGGTCGGTCAAAGCCATTGTTGATAAAGACTTAGTCAAAGTTTTCTTTAGTTTACCTTACTACATATTTCTTAAGGACACTTTAATTTTAATATTGAGGATATTATTGTTGTAAAGTAATATGTGTACCAGTTCAGCTCAGCTCACCATCACGCTCAGAACCTCAGTACTTATATCAAGACATTCTATTGGTATACTTATTTGGTTATTTGTCTAACAATCATAAATTGTCTTTTTTAATTCCTAGGCCAATCTTTTAAAATTTTATGGTTTATGTCACTACGCCAATAAATATCGTTAAGCGGTTTAGGTTGTAGAGCGAGCCAAAGACATGGACATACATACTAGACATGCATACGCAAGAAAACGTCACCCTCTTCGGTCGGGTAAAAAAATGTATGAAGTCTCCCATAAACTATGCAAAAAATGCGTAACATTTTTTACGCTATCGTTAATGATTGGGGCAGTTCGTTAGTTCCCGTAAGTGTGACGGGATCCGGTTTGGACTACGGGATAGCTCCGTGGGATAAATATGGCGATACTTTTTTCGATCCCATTCCCTAGAAGTGATATTTTCTATATGTGCTACGTACATTTCCATTTTGATAAATGTTATTAAAATACTATTTACAAGTTCGCCAGGTGCCTACTAACTAAATTAATAATATCTTTGAATAGTCTTCTAAAATTAATGGTTATTACTTTACATTAGCGTTAAATTGATTGTTTTAAAATACAATGTATAAAAATTCTATCTCATTCTTGTTTGCGTACTTAGCATAAAGTATAAAATTACCATTTATTATCTATTTCCTTAATTACAATTAAAATAGATGCACAGAAAGTGGATAAACATATTAGATTACGTTTGAGACATGCGCATTAATCTTACAAGCTGAGAAAAAAATAGTTTGAAAATTCAAACATTTTATGGTCATACTAGTATCGGACACCTGCGCTTGCGCAACTGGTTCGATCGAAATAGTCCTTCAGGTGTGCCATCTAAACATGTCAACGTGGTCACCGTAAATTAGAATTGTTTACACGTCTATGTGTCGCTATGAAATTGAATTCTGTTTGCTTATGAATTCTGCAAGAAGTTATAATATGGGTTGTCAGAATTGTTGCCAATTGTTGAGTAAACTTTGTTACAATGTTTGGTACGTATGTGAGCTTACAATGTCAAATTTAATGCGAATTATGATTATGAAACCGGGAGTGTCTGAAGTTAAATATACTGCGTAAGTTTTGTTTTGTTTACCATAAAATAATATTAACGGTTATTGTTGTTGGCTTGTCAATTATTTTGGGTGAAACGAAAATATTTCCTTGCGATGTAAATTTAAATTGTGGAATTACGACGCTTCGTTATTCGACAAGCAGATGTAATCTGTGGGAGACGTCACGAAAAAATAACAGGAGTTGCCCGCGCCCACCATAGTGCCCGGCGATATCTGCCTCCGTCAAAATATCCGACCACGTAGCCAGCGGGGCCCCATCCATAATGTATTGGCATCGCGAATTTCATACATAAAACATTAACGAGTAAGTTTTTATTTGATTGCGCCCGGAGAGGAGAGAGCATGGTGCGTCGTTGTTTTTTCGTCAATTAAAAAATCCACCAAACATCCACATTTCGCTGGGAAACCTTAACCCGGGAACCGTCTTCGTGCACACTTGCCACACGACGCTTTTTACCACTGCCGTTTTCCAGAATGCGAGGCGTTTTGATGTGAAATGCATTTTGATGTGCCTTGGCCATCTCAAGAATTCGGTCGTTAAAACACTCTTTTTGCGTTGTGACAACGTTGTTGTATTGCAGTTATGTTCAGCGGTTAAGTTGATACACAGCAAATACAATTTCCTTTTGAACCAAAAACAAATAGAGTTGAGCATTGTTCCGATCACATCAATCTGCGATTCGTCCGGTGGCAGTCAGTGTAGCGGCGGCCGCCCACGCGAGCGGTTGTGCCGCGTCAGGCAGTCACTGAGTCGTCACGTGCGCGCCCACGGGACGCCTACCGACGCATAGCGTTGCGAAAAAAAACTAAATCTCGACATAACTTCCATTTTAACCTTGAAATGTAAAGCCTCCGTTAAATTACTTACTACGTGGGCCATTTGGGACGCTGTTTCCACTAACCTTTTGTTCATTGTATTCCAGGCATTTAAGGCGCTCGGATTGTCATGCAGCTGAATTAAATCACGACAGGCTGTAACGACTAAAATGTCGTAAAATCGTTATATTTTATACTGTATATCAAATGTTTAAGAAAAAATCTAGAGCAACCTTCTGGTACATTACAACGGCCATTAAAGCGGTCATAATTGTGCATAAACGCTGCGACGCAAGCTCGGTAATGAACCATTCGGATAATCTCAATAATTCTCGTGTCGCGTGTTAGTCGTTAATTAAGCTATTTGTCAGGTGGCGGGACAATTTACATTTCTCCCGGAGTCCCGGGGATCCGCTCTGAGGCGGGAGCATGGAAACGACGTATTATTATCCTTTTAGGGAGGGCGGCATCTCTAAGAGGCGCTTGCCTTCCACCGAACCTTTTATTGGGACCACCTGTGTTTGTTTGCTTGGACGTCTGAATTGTCCAGTAAATAAGGTTAGCGCAATATTTATTCGTTCCCCTTAATGCTATTTAGTGGCACTGTTGTTCATTTGCATAATATGGAGATGGGGGCTATTATTTTGCGCGAGAAAAATGTTATAAACTGATCTAAATCGTCCGCTTTCAAGTCGTGTCGGCTACTGGAAATTCTACCGACAGCATCTTTATCCCGAAACAAAGAAACGATCATCGACATAAACCTCGGTCCGATTGCAGATACATTAACATGTAAGCAACGGGCACTGGTACATCTTGTTGGACAGAGGTATAAAAATGTCTTGCAAGCAACACAATTCATGGGAACTCGTTCTGGTCACCGACAGGCCATCAAGTTGGTTCAGCTCGCAGGTGAAATGTATTGACAACTGGTCTTCCTTGATGCGTATCGGTGTGATGGTATCGTGGTCGCGGCGCTTCAGTCGGCTCCTGTTACCCTCGGACCCGTTGCATTGTGGAGATCACAGATAAAGCTTGTTTATTTAGCACTAAAATTTATTCAGCCATGAGAGGCCATTAAGAAAAGAATTATTAACAGTCGGACAGGTTTACGTTCATAAGCTCTGGTAATAGCGTGCTGAGTTATGTTCTTTTTTCGCGTGTTCCAGTAATGAATTGAATGTTAATAATATTTAATAAATTCATTTTTACAGCGCCGCTCAAAAGTTATAAAAGTGTGCACTCCCTTCGATTTGCGATGGAATTACGTTCCGAGATAATTGGACGTGGTTTAGTGCACGATAATGTTTCTCAATGAACTTCGTAAATCAAGGTCAAGTTAGCGCTTACGAAATGATAGGCTTGGACAACATTCGATAAATGGTAATAGGCGAGCAGGAAACTTATGGAAGTCGATCGGCTGACACAATAAATTAAGGGCATGGCAGGACGGCCATTCATAAAGTAATCTCGCTTGTTTATGAATGAAACTGGCAACGAGCCTATAAACGTGCAATTATCGACACCACAGCTATTGATAGCGATACCGGTCACATTAAATTTGCATGTGACACTAGGTTTCATCTAGTAACTATAGATTGCATACTTAAAAGGCACAGCTCTATTGAATCAAGGATTGCCTATTGTTCCGTGGATTGGGCATTGTCGGTTCTAGAATCTATTGTTGTGTTATTAGGATCTGGTCCTTTGATTCGATCTTCCTTTTGTGTTTTAAATGAAATAGCTACTTACAATTCAGTGGCTTTGTGCGGGCTTAATGAGTTTAGTTAGCTTATCGTGAACAATTTATATTCGGATGCGTGTTTATTTCTCGATATGAAGATAGCAATAAAAGCGTATGTATATAAATTCTATTATTAACAACGCATTGTTTTCATCTTAATGCCCGGCGGCAATTTTAACAATTAATGTAGTTTCAATACTGTCGCTATAATTAAAAACGATCCTGTTGCTGGGATCTTGATAAAATACATATACTGAACAGGTGTCAAGTGGTTATTCTTGAACGCAATTCCCATACAACCATCGTAACGCAGATAGTTCCAGTAATCTGTAATTATTGTTAAACCGTCGTTTACGCTAATCGCTCTTGTCGCCGGCAACCTGTCGCAGCCTGTGTCGCCTGCAGCGCTGCAATCTTTGATTATGTGCTGAATGACAATTTCAATATCGATACAGATTTTTGCTTCATAAACAAGCCAAACAACATTCACTTCGCTTCGTTTTCATTATCGGCTAATTGTTGCTAGAGCGAGTCCCGCATAAACATCACGATTAAATTGAAGCGGTGTCGATCATATGTTACAGGGTGTAGTCGTCCTATCGTCACATTCGAACATAAAATCTATATGTGATATACGAGTGAAACGTGCAATTAATATTGCTACATTTGCTACTATCAAATAAACTTGCATTTTCAAACATTTGTGTATAAGCAATGAATGGGTTTACATACAATTGACAAAAAATTACATGCTTAAATACTTTACTGGTATTTATGTTGTTTTACTGCGCCAACTTTTTATATATTAAATGATCATATTTTTGGGTATCGTTATGTATTCTACAGATCTGATTACCTATCACGTTATAGATAACCAATTATTTTAAATTTAGGAATAATTTTAAATATTTTTTCTTATTCGGCAGTAATTGACTTTTATCCAGAACACCACTTAAGGCCAGATACCGTATCATTGTTATCTTTCACACACCTTCCAACCTTCGTCTGTTCCAAATTCTCTCGTATATCAAGGCGACGCAATTTACATATTGTACCGCTATTCAAGGAAAGATCTTCGGACTGGTCCGTACTGAATCATTACCTTTTTTCCGTAATCAAGTTCCGAGCGCATCTGAGGAGAACTTAAAACAAACAACCAGCATACTTTATCAAACTTAAATTTGCGCTCGGGTCATCGCAATTTAGTCTTTAAAGTGTTCATAATTGTTGAGTTATTATTGCTTTTCGGGTGTACGTTCGTTTTTTTTTATGTCCGTCTGTCGTTTTCGTGTAGTTTAACCGTGATTAAGCGCGTGGCTTCCGATCTCGTAGTGAGAGATAATGAAGCGAGTCCACCGCTTTCACTTTTCGATCATTACTGGCGTCTCGATCAGTTTAATGGGAGTGAGGGATCGGCAACCCCTCACGACGCGTCAAGATTCTTAACTCAATTATTGAAAAATCCGTGAAGTAAAAGCGCCGTAATCGTATACTGGAAATAGAAATTATCGGCGTTCTTACACTTGGACGCGCCGATGATGATATTAAACTGAACGCATCCGTAGCATTGCAGAAATTTCTTTACAAATACCGATAAAGATTGCTTCGTGTATAGTTTTTAGTTAAGGATTAAATACACCTGTTTTTACTTCGTATGGGATTACAAAGCGCTAGAAATATTTATTGTTAAAAAATAGGCATCTGGAGGTACTTAATGTCAGTTCATACTTAATTTTGATTAAGGCCTTATGATGACGCGCCATTAGCGAAATGCCTGTAAGCGATAACGTAATCCAGGATTAACGTTATAACGCATATGAGGTCGTTAAGAAACTTGACGTAAAGCTCGTACTCTGTGTAGTTCTGATAGCGTTACTAACAACTAATGTTCTTCTGCACGTGATGTCTATAATGACGTACCGGCTGCAAATTAAGACTTACCGACTTAAGCGCCTTGTTTGAAATAATACTGAAACGATAGGCGATGAACATGTTTTTCTTGTTCTTGTCATTGTTAATCTTTTTGATAAGTACGTAAATGGATATTAATCTATTTTCAAATCGGCTCGGTAAATGCATTCGTTTGCCATTTTTTGTAAACTTTTAGTTGTTAGGTAAAATATGCCTGTTACGGCAGACATGAGCAAATCACCTAATATAAATTCAATACTTACAGAAAATGCTGTTTTCAATTGTCGCAGTACTCGTTTGTGGATTTTTGTAGAACTAGTCTCTCATGCGAGCAGATGCGTGCTAAAGCAGATAGTTTGGAAAGAGTTTACATATTTTATTCGACATTGATGCTCAAAACACGTTCGAGCTTAAAAGTCTTTAATCCTGTTCTTGGTGAACTGGACGACCTTTATGCAAATGGCATAAGACCATCCTTGCCTTACGGGTACGATGACGTATAGATCTCGAGATGGCAAACAAAGCCACGTGGAGTCGTACGCGCGGGTAGACCGAAGACGGCCCGTTTAGACCTTTTACGATTAATCCAGTCGAGAGCTGCCCACAAATATGGCAACCCTGTTTCATAACCTGTTTTTGGGGTTTCCTCAGACCCTGGTGTAACATTATGCCGCGTTTGTGAGACTACACGTGCTTTATCAACCTTCGATGCTATATCCTTTTTTGGCCGACGGTCATTATTATGATTTCGTCCTATTTATGGAGTCGCTAGATTAGCATCCGTTTAATTTTATCGTTTGTTTATTGGACGAATCTGTTCTTTGTCTACTAATCGCAGGCAATCATTCTCATTTGCCAATTAGGTCATAGTAATGCAAACAAGGAAGAGGAAATTCTTTCATGCGTGCTGTCAAAGTATTGCGATAAGTAGTATGCACTTGTTGATAGATACCTACCTTATTAATAAATCATGTATTTTTTCTTATTCATTAGTTTTTATGTTCATAGAAGCCTTGTATTAACTAGTCGATAGTTAGTGAAATGATGTTGATATCCTAATGGGCTTGAATGTTACAAGTATAGCGATGAACACATAAATAATAACGATTGGACAGTTGAAGATAATTGTATTTATTAATGGCGCTTATCGCATCTCTAAGCTTTGCTGGCTCAAGAGAGCCTTATCTGGGATGAGATCTCACATATATCAAAATCGACAGACGTAATGCTACCATCAAACCGGAGTTTCCTGAAAACTAATAAATGTTAATGCCGTTTAGTTGTCTCGTCATTTAGAAACTTACCGCGCTTGTGCCTACCAGTCTCTTACCGGCTAGTTTTGTTTGTATTTTTATGACAACTTCTGCAAAATGAGACTAATCTGAAACTTTGTTACATTTAAATTTTAAGAAACTATACTTGAGTCTCATTTTACAAAAAAATTTTATGTTTTTCATTAATCAACTGTAGCAGAATTATAATTCATTTTCAACAGTCTTTCGTACACTTGTCTTTTGACCAGGAACCCTAAATATTTAAAAATAGGTTGACAAGTCTACATGGTTCAAGTCTATCCCTTATATCTTTAATTTCAGCGTTTCTTTGCTACTGTCATTTTGTTATACTACGAGTCCCTATATTCCCTTTAGCAAGTCCAGAATCGGTACCCAGTCTCACCTTGCTCGAGGTGTCTCCGTCCCTTCATTACCATAGGAATTGCCGTCTGCGAGCCACGATAATGGTCTCACACCTCCCGTTCCAGTGAAAGTGGTTCGGGAATATTAAAAACGTACAAATTCTGGAATGCGTCTCCGATTTGCTGTTTGTTTTCTGCGTTTGTTAGATTTATGTCTACTTTCTTTCTTGTATTAATAACTGTTATATTAAATTTTGTAGGAATACTTATGTGCTTTCATATTCATTGATTTCAATATTGGTTAACTTACTCTCTTTATAATTGCAATTTGAATTATGGTTTCTAACTGCTAGTTCTCTGCTAAAAGTTAGTGTATCGTAGGTATTTGAACAGTAAATACAAACAGTCACTCAGAATCATATTAGAAGTGGTAATAAATACCTATAACAAGCTTTTGTTTCGTCTATTATAAGTAAACTGTTTAAGAAACAGGATTTTCAGTAGAATTTGTTGATTTTTTCTCAATTTAATATTACCTCTTATGAAAAATTTTATTTGCATAACCTCATCAAATCTTATACACATCCTCTGAACATCGTGCAACATGTGTGGTCATACACCACACACGTCCAACGTCGTATGTAACGATAAATCAACAGTTGTCCGCGCTAACTTGACTTTGACTGGCATTTAGTTTTCTTTATTGCCTGCCACTAGCCTGCCTTAATGTACTAATCATTGTACATACAATGTTAGAGCTACCGCGCCACGCCTCACGCCTTACCTTTTTATAGATCTATAATAATTAACGGATATCTAGTCCACTCAATAATATTAGATTTTTGAATAGATGGTGGAATCTCCTGTAGGTATTTAGTTGCTGAAGGTACCCACTGCTTATTCTTTGCCTTAAACCAGCAGTGTTAATCGCTGCTGTGTTCTGATTCGAAGGTGTCGTAAGGGAGTCAGCAATAAGTTACTTATCTGAGAGAATCCTTAGTCCACTTAGTCCATAGGTAACTGCAGCAATTTAATAACGCACCTGTACAGCCTTATGCTTTAGAACTCAAATCTTATCTGGGTTTAATTACAGATGTCCATGTATATTATCATCAACTGCATGCCCGTTTGCTACACCTATCAAGTAAAAAAACAACAATCTCAACGCCTGCATAGTCAACTTTAACGTTAAGACAAAATATTCATTGATTAGCCTTATAAACTTAGTTTCAAAAAGATTACAGCCATTCTTCACTCTAACGTCGGCCCTAAGTACCGCTAATGGTTCACCGTAATATTCCCGAGGTTGTAAAGTATGTATAACGAGTTGAATTTCAAGTCATAAGTACAGTTTGCATTTCATTATCAGCCGTGGCATCTGTCCTTAATGATGTAAACGCCATTCAAATTGTACCGCGCCGGTTACGGCCCATCATTAGATATTAATTCTTGCAGCCGGTTTGTATGTGTTAAAATGTGAAAAAATAGGTATTAAATGTTACTACAGTGTGAGTTCACTTACCCTTTTAATTAAATTATTCGTATTTTATTTATGTGCGAGGGAAATTTAGTATGATAGAACTGTTACGTTATAGGTATGTTTAATGGTGTAGTATATGGTATAGTGAAACGTTTTTGTTTTCAAGGCACATTGCCCGGTGCTTGGTTTTATTCAAAAATTAAGTGAAAATCACAATAATTACCTTTATATTCTCGCAGGGATGGAACATAAATAACATAAAAATATGATTTTCCAATGATTTAAAATAAATTATAAACTATATTTTTTTCGCGCCATTCATCTCGTTTGAGTAGTGTTCATAACTAAATATAGATTACTATATTTTTATCAAATTAGTAATTGTAATATGATGTTCACATTACGAATAAAAACCAGTATAATTAACGCTCATTGGTTTCTTTAGGTACATGTGTAACTGATTTATAGCATAATAGTGGAGAATTGTATAAATAATGTTTGTGTAATTACATAATTATGTACGATTTGTGTAATTGCCAGTTCAGTTTATGTTCGCGAATGTTGCAATATATTATCGAAGGGTATTACGTCCGTTATATTTTTTACAATTCAACACGTAAACAGGAACTGATTATTAAAATTTGGTACTAATCGTTACCTTCCTAACTTAAGGGCGTGTTAAAGCGCCCGTTTCTTAAGGATC
>DWMA01000063.1:0-16532 GCA_018252035.1 Urbanus sp. 3 SS-2014
CCACCCCCTCTCTTCCCGTGGGTGTCGTACGAGGCGACTAAGGGACATACCAGGAGATGGGCAGCAGCGTCTTCCTGAGTAATTATAACAACCACTGCGGTCCCCTTTGTGAAAACAAAACCTCTTTGTATATACAATTCACTTGTCCTTTGTGTATCATTGTTATGTGTATGATTATTGTAGATTGTCGTTAGTGATTATTGTGAATCAAAATGTGAAAAATGTGTAACCATAGTATGTGTGTGTTATATTTAGTTATTTTATATTTTATTGTTATACATACTTGTGGTTTAAGGGAGATGTATAATATTTGTTTTTGTATTAATTGTATCGATCGGGGGCATGTAGAGTCGCACAGTATCAAATCGCAGTGCGACAATACATGTCCCCTTAATTCGGGTTTCCGAGATCATACAAGCAGTTTTGTGAGACATATATATCGCATATATAATATTATACATATATGGGTTGAAGTGTATCGATCGGCACGCGTGGAACCAAACCGTATCAAATCGCAGTGCGGCGAAGCCCGTCCCTTAATTCGTAAACGGGATCATACACAGCAGAATATGAGACATATATATAAAGTTTATCACGTTGTGTTGCTTATATATATTATTTATATAATTTGTATATATATATTTTATAACAAAGGGAAGATGTGAGACTTGGACTCGTATCCAATCGCAGCTCCATCTGCTCACATCAACCCAATGTGAACCAAAAAATTCCCCCTTTATGTGAAAACAAAGTTTACCCATTGTGAAAATTCCCAACAGTGAATCAAAGCATTAATAAAAAAAAAAAAAAAAAAAAAATCTAACCTAACCTAACCTAACCACTTGTACTTGATTATTTTAACCGCTCCACAGCTGTCAATTTTTGGCCGAATTTTGAATTTTTAGTGTCGCTGTGATCGTCTCGCGAGGGTCTATCCAACCCAATTTAAATTTTTCAAAATTTTCCAAAAATATTTTTTTTACGAATTTTCTTTTTTCAAAATTTAATGTAACTTTCATTGGACATCAAAACAAACTCATTCTACTTTAAAATTATAACTATTAGGCTGTTTTTCTCTTAATAACTAGATTATTAAACAGTTGTATTTAGAATAAGACCGTGCACTGGTGCACGTAAATAGTATAAGTATATCAATCTATTATATTATTTAGACGTAGTACACCCTAAGTACATAAGACCTACCTTATTGGGTATATTTTATTATTATTAATACCTATTCAACGTGCTGCTTTATTAGACTGTGCACTGGTGCACGATAAATTATAACCTATACGCATAATATTTATGTGCTGTTTTTTACTGATTGACTGTATCTTATTTGGGTACATCTCTATAGGATTAATAAATCTAAATCTTTCTATATACAACATTGACAATTAAACCGTGCATAGCGCGCACGCTCCTAAGAATAAAGTATTGACTAGGGACTACACGAGCAACACACAAACTACTCACACATACAATCACGTACACATACAAAGTAAACACACGTACAGCAAACACACGCACTCACGCACACACACACACACAAACACACATACACACACACAAACACACACACACAAACACACACACACAAATACACACACGCACGCACGCACGCACGTACGCACGCGCATTCACACACACATACACACAACACGCACGTACACTCCCTTACACACAAACGGATACCTACCTCCAAACCGGGAGACTGCAGGCCAGCCCCCTCGTACCTCGCACCTCGCAGCACCTGAAACAGAAACAAACAAAGTTTTAAAAAAATGTCGGGTGTGGGCTTTCGGACACCTGCCAAGCCCAGGAACGTTGAACCACTGACAACATCTGCGTCGCCACAACCTTCCACAAACGTGAGAAGGAGTGTCGGCGAGTGGGAGGCAAATGTCACGAGCCCTAAAAGAAAATCAAAAAGTCCACCTGTAAACAAAAACACAGTTATAAGAACTCCTTCTCCTAAGCCAGCGACTTCAGCAGCTGCAGCCACAGCCATACCACCTGGCACAAAGAAGATGGCAAAAAGAGACACTACGACAAAACCCGGAAGAGCGGCGTTCTCGCCAAAACTAAACTTGACACGAACAGCGACGCCAAAAGAAAGGGCGGAACTAGCAAGCTCCTGGTTCGGTAAGGGTCATACGGCCCTTACCGAATCAAGAAACCTGAAAGGAGATTTGAAGGAGATACTAAAACAAGCCCTAAACAACCTACACAGGCTATACAAGGAAGCGGAGGCACAGAGCGCCGCTCTTCAGGGAAAACCGGAAAATGGAGAGAGGAAAGAGGAGGAAAAAGAGACAAAAAAGGAGGCACTCGGGGTCACCCTGGAAAAGGAGCTTAGAGAACATTCAAGGCTACTCCAACAAAACAGACTTGAAATGGAAAAGTTGAGGGAAGTAATAACAAAGTGCCAAGAAGAAAAGCCAACATACGCTTGCGCAGTAAAAACAGGCCAAAATGCAAGCACTCACGAACAGACCACGCTGCATACCGTCATAGTATCGTCAAAAGACGAAACGGAGACAGGAGATGAAGTTTTGGACAAGGTCAGGAAAGCTATTAACGCAAAAGAAGGTTGGGTCCAAGTAGAAAGAATAAGAAAAGCAAAAGACAGAAAAATAATTATGGGGTGTAAAAACAAAGAGGAAAGAGATAAGATTCGGAAAAGACTGGAGGAAAAATGTGAAACACTCATGGTGGAAGACGTGAAAAATAAAGACCCTTTGCTTATCCTCAGGGACGTGCTCTCCGTCCACTCGGACGAGGAATTGTTGGACGCCCTGAGGAAGCAAAACCGGGCCATCTTCGAAGACCTCAGCAAAGAAGAAAATCGGCTGGAAATAAAATACAGACGAAGGGCAAGAAATCCTCACAACACCCATGTCATCATCACAACTTCCCCCAAAGTCTGGGGCAGGGCAGTGGCCGCAGGGAAGATGAGAGTGGACCTGCAGAACGTTAAAGTGGAGGATCAAACCCCACTAGTGCAGTGCACCAAATGCCTATGCTTTGGGCACAGCAAACGTTTCTGCAGAGAAACCGTCGATCTCTGCGGCCACTGTGGTGGCCCACACCTGAGAAATGAGTGTGCTGAATGGTTATCGGGAATAGCCCCGACATGCAAAAACTGCACCCACGCCAAACTCCACCAGGTGGACCATAACGCTTTTAGCTTCCAGTGCCCCGTGCGCAAGCGCTGGGACACGTTAGCGCGTGCGGCAGTAGCATATTGCTAAGGTGGTCACACACAGCGGCGCCTCGTACACAGTTCTGCAGGCAAACCTTCAAAGGAAGAAATTGGCCACAGACGAGCTAATGCTTGAGGGCAGTGTGCGAGGCGCAGTTGCGGCACTAATCCAGGAGCCGTATGTTGGAGGGGGAAAAAGTATGAAGGACTACCGTGGAGTGAGAATCTTCCAGAGCAGCGGAGAGGGCACCACAAAAGCAGCAATAGCGGTCTTTGACGACAATATAGACATCATACCATACCCGAAATTCACAACACCAAACATTGTCGCTGTGGAAGCCCGGACCGTAGCCTGGAGGATGACACTGGTGTCCTTCTACTTTGAACCCGACCAACCGATAGAACCATACCTACAGAAACTACTCGAAATAGGAGAGGCCCTGGATTACAAACGGACTATAATCGGCGGCGATGCGAATGCGCGGAACACCTGGTGGGGCGGAACCAAAGGCGATACGAGAGGAGAAGAACTTCTGGCCACCCTTGACCAGCTACAACTCCACATTCTGAATACAGCGGAAAAGCCTACCTTCGACACAATCAGAGGCGGAACAAGATACACCAGCTACATCGATGTCACAGCATGCACGGTCGACCTGTTGGACCGGGTGGGAGACTGGAAGATCGAGGAGAGCCTGACAAGCTCGGACCACAATGGCATAGAGGTTACCATCAACCTAGAGAAGTCAAGAGGTACGCACATTACACCTACAACAAGACTATACAACACAAAAAAGGCCAACTGGCAAACATTTTGTGAGAAATTGAGCCAGTTGGCAAGGGAACACCACCTCACAATAAACACAATTACAGACATTACAGACACGACACAACTAGAACACGCAGTAACACTATACACTACACTAATTACACAAACATGCACATTCACCGTACCAAAGAGAAAAAAGAAAAACACTCACCCTGCCATGGTGGTCCGAGGAGCTCCGAAGGTTGAAGAAGGAGGTAGTCACCCGGAAAAACAGGATCGGACGTGCTGCGCCGGTCCGCAGGGCGAAGGTAGTAGCCGAGTACCTGGAAAAGAAAATGGAATATGAGACAGAAGCAAAGAGGGCCCAGACACTAAGTTGGAAGCAGTTTTGTGAAAAGCAAGATCGTGAAAGCATGTGGGATGGGATATACAGAGTATTGGGTAGAACTCGGAAAAGAGAAGAAGACCAACAAATTGTGCTAGAAGGCAAAGTCCAAGATAGTACAAATTCCGTTAGGGTACTGGCAGAAGCCTTTTACCCGGAGGATGCGACAAGTGAGGATAACGCCGAACACAAAGCCACCCGAGTTCAAGCCAAAGCCATCAGCAATACATCCAGCCCCGAAGAGAAAGACGACCCACCTTTTACACTTAGAGAGCTTAATAATGCAGCAAGCTCCTTCAACCCAAAAAAGGCACCCGGTTCCGACGGCTTCACAGCCGATATCTGCATGAACGCCATCTCCAATGAACCCGCTTTGTTCCTAGCCTTAATAAATAAGTGTCTGAAGTTGAGCTACTTCCCTAGGCTGTGGAAGGAGGCCACAGTGGTGATTTTGAGAAAGCCGGACAAGGAGCATTATAATACGCCAAAGTCACTACGCCCAATCGGACTGCTTCCCATCTTAGGGAAGATTTACGAGAAGATGTTGGTGGCGCGACTAAAGTACCACCTCGTTCCTAAAATGAGTACTCGCCAGTACGGTTTTATGCCGCAGCGAAGCACGGAGGACTCCCTCTATGACTTAGTGAAACAGATCAGGAGCAACCTGACAAACAAGAAGATTACCACCCTGGTTTCGCTAGACATAGAGGGAGCCTTCGATAGCGCTTGGTGGCCCAGAATCCGTGTGAGACTGGTAGAGGAAAACTGCCCTCCAAACATACGTCGTGTCATCAACAACTATCTCCAGGACAGGTACGTGAACGTGAGATACGCAGGGTGCGAACATCGAAGGGAAACGCGAAAGGGCTGTGTGCAGGGTTCGATCGGCGGTCCAATTCTGTGGAACATTCTATTAGATCCGCTCCTAAAGGGCCTGGAAAAAAGGGGAGACTATGGCCAGGCCTTCGCCGATGACATTGTGCTTTTATTTCACGGCGACACGGCCTTAGAAATAGAGGGGAAGGCTAACTCCACTCTGGAATATGTACGGGCGTGGGGTGTCGCAAATAAACTTAAATTTGCTCCGCAAAAGACCAACGTAATGGTCATTACAAATAAAATTAAGTACGACACCCCGCGCTTGAGCATGGGCGGAGTGGAGTTAGCAAGTAAAAAGGAGATCAAATTACTCGGGGTGACGATAGACCACAAGCTCACCTTTAACTCGCATGTTGACAATATTGCTAAAAAAGCGGTCGCTTGCTTCAAGCAATTGACAAGAGCAGCAAAGGTGAGCTGGGGTCTGAACCCCGAAGTAACAAGAACCATCTATACAGCGACCGTCGAGCCCGTGATTCTGTATGCAGCCAGTGTTTGGGCCCCCGCTGTCAAAAAAGTTGGGATCCGGAAAAAATTAGACCGTATCCATCTGGAGCTTCCTGCAGAAGATGTGCAAAGCGTATAAGACAGTGTCGCGGAATTCAGCGCTGGCCCTGACCGGGGTACTCCCACTCGACCTTCGCGTAAAGGAGGCAGCTGCTCTTTACGAGGCGAAGAGGGGGATGCCCCTGGCGGAGCCAGCCGGGAGGGAGATCGAGCGTAGAGCACTTACATCTGAAGCCCCTCACCCAGCGGAACAAATGGACCTCGAGCTCATTAGCCTGGTAGACGCAGCACAACTGAGCGAAAATAGCGATTACGCGTTACGTATATTCACAGACGGCAGCAGGATTGATGGACGTGTCGGCGCCGCGCTGTCCATATGGAACAGTGAGGTCGAAGTCAGGTCCATCAAGCTTGTTTTGCCGTCATACTGTACCGTATACCAGGCTGAACTCTTGGCCATTTGGAAAGCGAGTGAGGTGGCAATATGTCGAAAAGAGACCAGCGTTGCGCTCTATAGCGATTCGATGGCTGCCCTCCAAACTCTGACGGCGAAAAACTGCACTCATTCCCTGGCAATCAAAGCAAACCGGAATTTTAAAACCCTTATTCAGCAAGATAGACATATAGCTCTATTCTGGATAAAGGCACACGCCGGATTGCCAGGAAATGAGAGAGCAGATCAGCTGGCAAAGGAGGCGGCGCAAAACGCTAGGGTCACACCAGCCTACGACCTGTGCCCCGTTTCATTCGTCAAACGAAGCTTAAGAAAGCAGTCGATTGACGAATGGAACGAAAGGTACAGGAGTGAGCCCACCGCCAGCATCACCAAGCTCTTCCTCCCGGACGCTGTCACGGCTTTCGGGGTGGTCAGAAAAATCGAGACCACCGCGATGAGGACTCAGTTCATGACGGGACACGGAGGGTTCTCCGAGTACCTGCATCGTTTCCGGTGCAAGGGGAACCCTTCGTGTATCTGCGAACCCGATACGATAGAATCGGTACCGCATGTCCTTTTTGACTGCCCCATCTTCGCGAGGAAAAGGTTCCAATTGGAACAACAAATTGATACAGACATTGCACTTCATACAGTCGCCAATATTATGAAAAGTGAAAATAGAGAGGTATTCTTAAAATACTGCGAAGAAGTCACAAGTATAGTAGTCAGTAGAAACAGCACATAAAATATGTTTACAAAATATAGTAGTTATATTTCAGTATAACATATAAATTGTAAAGATAGAGATTAAGTTAAGAATACAAAATGAAAAAATGTAAAAGTGTCTCATGAAAATTAACAATGTATAATCATATAGAATGTAAGTTAGTGTAAGTTTGATATGAAAAATAGACAAGAAGAAAAATGTAAGAAATAAAATACAAACCCCCCTACCTGTTACTACACTAGATTTAAGAAATAAAACAAAAAAGAAAAGTTAGCTTAAAACGTAGAAATAGGATCCGGTAATCCCAACCGGCAGGAATGAAAGCGGATGGACGTAAGAAAGAGATAGAATGTCAGTGCGAGAAGCAAACAAGCGAGAACTTGTATGCATGAGAAATAGTAAATACAGTCTGCGGCAATATACGCCGGAGGTAGGATAGAATAAAAAATAAAAAAAAAAAATAAAAAAAAACCTAACCTAACCTAACCTAACCTCGGCCGTGTGGTGCCGGCCGATTCTAGAATAGCACCACCCCCTCTCTTCCCGTGGGTGTCGTACGAGGCGACTAAGGGACATACCAGGAGATGGGCAGCAGCGTCTTCCTGCGTATTATAACATCTACTGCGGTCCCTGTTTTTAAAACAAAACCTCCAATTGTTGTATATAGTCATCGTGTTCCCTGTTGTTTTAATTATTGTCATTTGTGAAATCAAAGTGTTAGTGTTAAGTTTTATGTTGATTATTGTTTTATATTTCGGTGTAATTGTCCTTCTTCCTTTATGTATCTATTGTTTTTATAGTTAAATTTATGTATTTATACTTTGCGAACTAGTAAATGATATTTACTAGTTCGCAAAATAGCTGGGGAATGCGAGGTCGGGCCTGTGAGTGGCACACAGGGCGTGGCATCAAGACCTCGCATTCCATATTTATATATTACACCCTCATATATATATATTTTGTACACAATTTATTTACCCCTATTTTCTTTACCCTTCTCTACACTTTCGTTTTTCTATATGGTCCCGGGAAAGCAGGCGCCACGGCAACGTATCAAGTCGCGGACCCGTGACGCCTGCGGAACCCAAAGTGAAACAAACCCTCCTTTAATGTGTAAGCACAATATTCCCATTGTTTTAATAAAGTCCCGAAGTGAGCCAATTCATTTTAAGAGAAAAAAAAAAAAAAAAAACCTAACCTAACCTAACCATTCTGGTTTGAATCTTGACAACTTCATACCTCCGCAGTGCGTCATCCAATTTTCTTCAAATTTGTTTTGTTGCATCCCTCTCGCCATCCCCTACAAGTAGACACCAAATTTGCAAGAATCCGACCACGGGTTTCCTTGCAAATCGACATTTAAAGTTTCGAAAGACCGCCCACCCGCCCTTTGTTGATAACCTACATAGGTGGGTTCAATTTGGCCTCGAAATTTTAATAATTTATTTTTCTCCTAAAACCTTTTCTTATAATTTCTGTACATTTTATTATTAATTTCGATTAGGATTTCATTAGTTTTCGGCACATAACATATTCATTTCACATAACTTTAGTTATCAGTAGATTAACAGTTTATTTACAGATTTAATATTTTTAAATTCTAAAATGGCTCCGACAAACACAAAGCCTGAGTTGCCAGCTAACGCGGAGGAGATTGTGGGTGGCAGTGGATACATTGACGTCGTCAGGAAGCTTGTTATTTGCATTACTGGCGCCGTCAATGAATCTAAGAGTGTCACCGCGAGCAACAAGCGTCTCATAGTGGCCGCCGCTGAGGAGATCCGCCGCGCTACAAGGATTCTAGAGACTATACTGGAGACCCCGCAACCTGCTCCGCCCTCGACTTCTGAGGGATTCAGAAGGGAGATTGTGGCCTGCGTGAGGGAGGAACTGAGGAATTTCACCAAGCAGGAGCCACGCTCAGAGCGGCCCAGCGTAGCAAAGGTTGGTCGCCCAACCTACGCCCAAGCCGTAGCCGCCCCCATCCGGCCTAGTATGAGCGAGGATGGAACTGCAGCCCTCCCAGTGACAAAGCCGGCCATAGTTGTTACTCCAAAGGCCAACTTAACATCTAGACAGGAGGCCGTCGAAGTCTGGAGGCGGAGCATCACGTTTAAGGGATGCGATTACGCTCCCGCGCGGGTCCAGTCAGTTTCGAACAATAAGCTTCGGGTGGAGTTCGACACCAGTGAACAAAGGGATGACGCCTTGAGACGTCTCGACGGAGCTCGCGAAGTGAGTGCCGAGCCAGCTCGCCTCCTGAAGCCCATGCTCATACTGAGAGGTATATCCAAAGACGTCTCGGCTGAAGAACTTGTTAGGGTCATCTCTACACAAAATACAGATCTGGCTGGTCTCATCAACGGAGAGGACGACCTACGGGTTCGGTTTTTGAGGCATAACAGGAACCCAGTACTCTACAACGCGGTGCTCCTGGCAAGACCGGCCGTATGGCGGGCGATGGTCCGGGCTGAGCGCGTGTGTGTCGACCACCAACGGGTGCGAGTGGATGACTTTACACCCTTCATCCAATGCCATTCGTGCCTCGCTTTCGGACACCTCAAGAGTAGGTGCCCGACTAACGTGAAACACTGCGCTCACTGCTCGGAGACCACACATGTACTAGCAGAGTGCCCCAACAAGTCCAATCCTGTAAGCAAATGCATCAATTGCATGAAACATAATGAGCGTTATGAAACCTCAGACAGCATCGCCCATATGGCCACCTCCCTCACTTGTCCCAGACTGCGTTCCATCAGAAATAAAATAATAAACCGGACCGACTATGGATCTAAGTAAAACCATAGGAATAATACAGTGCAACACCGATAGGTCCAAGCATTCATTTCATGAGCTTCTTGTTTCATTTATGGCCGGGCAACATAAAATTGCCCTTATTTCGGAACCATATGTCGGTTCGGATGATACAGTCAGGAATGTGGTGGGGGCAGACGTTTTTCAGTTTCCGGGCGGAGGACGGGTCAAAGCCTGCATCTTGGTGAAGCCGGGATGCGGCTCGGTTATTGGCATGTCCCGTCATTCATCAGCAAATTTGTGCGTAATCCAGCTGAAGGTAGGACGAAGAACCACATATATTGCTTCGGTATATGTGGAACCTAATGAAGACCCACGTAACACTCTGGAAGCACTGGACGTTTTTCTCAAGGAGACTGGGGGTGCACATCAGATTGTGGGAGGAGACCTCAATGGCTGGCATCCCATCTGGGGCTCTGATAGAGCGAACACCAGAGGGATGGCAGTCGTTGACATCATACAGGGTAACGATTTGTATGTATGCAACAAAGGAGTAACTCCCACGTTTGAAACCGTGACTCACGGGCGAGATAGGTCATCTATTATTGACATCACCGTCGCTTCCAATAAAATATACGACCTCATCAGTAACTGGCACGTAAACTTGGATATCTGCCCCTCCTCTCAACATAACTGCATCTGCTTTTCTATACACACTACTGACCACGTTGACAGACTGACAGACAATACATCCACCTTCTTGTACAAAACTGCTAAAGCCAACTGGCCAGCTTTTAGAGATACCTTGCACACTCAAATGGCCAGCTCTGATATATTAGACACAGTTATGGAGGACCTGGATGCCGAGGGGTTAGAGAGACTCATAGATGACATTACCTCCACCATACACCAAGCATGTAGAGCCTCCATGCGAGTCAAGGGGGAGGCAAGGTCTAATAAGGGGCCGCTCTGGTGGAACGAAGATCTGGAACAGCTTAAATCGCGAGTAGTTAATCTTCACCGACAGCTCCACTTCGCCAAGAAGCAAGGACTTCCATTAGAACAAATCATCGCCGAGCGAAACAGCGCTAAGTCCATATACGCCAACGCTCTTAAGACCGAGTCCACCAAGAGCTTCCGTGAATTCTGTGAGCTCCAAACCAAAGAAAATGTGTGGTCCATGACTAACAGGCTTCTTAAAGAGACTGCCCCGCGACGTCCGCCCACCACGTTGAATATTGGAGGCAGGCATACTAGGGACGGTAGAGAAACGGCCCAGGCGCTACTTGAACATTTTTACCCTGATGACCTACCGGACACGGAGCAGCAACACCACCTTCTGCGTGCGCAAATGGGCGAGGAGCCGCAGACACCAGACGACCAACCGTTTGTGAAGGAAGAGGTGTTAGAGATCCTCAAACATATGAACCCGAGGAAGGCCCCGGGGTTGGACCGCCTCACCGCTGATATCTGTTACCAATTCACGGTGGCTTACCCGGGATTGGTAACAGATATTATGAACCGGTGCTTGTCACTGCGGTGCTTTCCCCGGCAATGGAAGACGGCATATACCAGAATTATCCCTAAGCCTGGCAAAGCTGACTATACTGATCTCAGCTCCTACAGACCAATCGGTTTGCTGCCGGTGTTCGGTAAACTCCTGGAAAAACTTTTTATTAAACGAGTCACATACCGGGCATCGGCGGAGGGGAAAACGAACGGTCTACAGTTCGGGTTTAGGGAGCAGACTGGTACAGTGGACGCAATTAGCAGCGCGATCGAATCCATCCGACAGGCAAAAAGTAGGAAACAACAGGTATTGGCTGTATCACTTTTGTAAAGGCGGCATTCGACAATGCGTGGTGGCCTGCGCTCTTTCACCGACTCAAATCGGTAGGATGTCCAAAGAACAGGTATAAAATTAATTTCTAAGGGGTCCAATGATATTAAGCATTAAAAAAATCAATGCTAATAGGTAATTCAAAATAAGGATAAGTTGATAAAAAAAAAATTAAATTAACATTACATTTAGATTAGAGATTAAATAAATAGATTACATTTACATTAGACATGTATGAAATGTGTCACAGCACTCAAGGTTCAAGACACGTTTCCATTATTTTGAAAGCATCACATAAAATAATGTAAAAACAACCAATAAATAGGCCTATAAGTAAACTCTCCCTCGAAAAGTAATCTCCACATTTTTTCAGTCAACTCCCCTTATAAGTTCAACACAGTACCAATTTCGTAAGAGAACATATTTCAGAATTTTCACACATGGCAACCCTGTGCCCCGGGGTGGGTGGGAAATTAGGTAAAAACGATGATAACGTGTCGCAGGAAATTGATTCAGATTGTGCGCGCTTTGATGTGTAATAAAAAGACGGGACGGACGAAATGGGTTTTTAGGGGGACGTAGATCGACTATCGGTATTAAGAAACGTTTTATCACCAAAATGCAACGTGAAATGAGGTGTCAAACAATATTGGTTCAAAACGAAGAACCGATCAACATTGAACACTTTCACATCAAAAATAGAGTCTGGTATGAATTCATTTCCATTACTTTGAATGTACCTATTTCATTATTTGGAAACTTATACAGAATGAATAATCTGAAATTGGATCTATTTGTGCTAAAACACAAGATCAACATATTCAAGTAATTCGTTTCGATCTACTTTATTAACTTCATGACACAAAATAACAAAGTAAAGTAAAATGACAAAGTTTGTATGTGCGAACAAGCTATGTAGATAGGTAGGTACTGATAATTCTCTAACTATTAAGGAGCTCAAAACACTAATGCCGCGTATTGATACAGCGTTATAGAGAGATAGAGAGATAGTATATAATATAGAACTAATCGTTAAAAATAATCTTTACAAGCAGCAGCAGTTCAAAAACAGTACCAAAACATAAATAAAAGTGATCTTAACTTTATGTTTCATCTTTCCAAATTTTTGACAAGGATATCATAATACAAAATACAATCGTATTACAATTTGCAGCATCAAAAGATTACGAAGATCTTGATGGTGTTAAACTGTTTCAGTATCCGATATCTTAAAGGAGTTTTGAAATATAATGAAAGCCCGGGTGTTAAAGGACCAAATATCTCAGATGTCAGATCGTAATGTCTCCTTCCATTAAATATAATTTTGTACTAGCTTTGAATTCAATGGAACGAACAGTAGAAGAACCATTACTTTCGTATCATTTCACTTTAGTTATTTTTGCTATGTATTTCAAAAAATGTCCATGTGACTGAGATATGTTTAGTTTGCCTAAGTTTAATTCTGTATATTCTCCAGTGGTTTCTACTATATTGACATAATATCAGGGCGGAAAGTCTGGTTGAGCATTTACATGTATCTATTCTCGACTGTTTAAAAATTGAAAAAGATTTAAAATAGTGGCTTTAATATATCAGTCCTTATAGAGGCTAGCAATTTAGGATTTACATTAATAGATGAGGGAAATGATTCCCGTATTTTCATGACTTTTTCAATGAAAAAGCAAAACCATTAAGCCAAATTCCAGTGTGTATCGATGTTATATCACTTGATACTGATTACTGAATTCTGAGTAGATTCCGTAAGTAATTACTCTCTATTCCCGGAATCTACATAACGAAGCGTTAGTAAGAGTGAGTGTTGTCTTGATTGGTTTCCAAATTGCTTGTAACATGTACGTTATACTCATAGTAATAATGTGATGGACTTTCTCATCGCGAAAATCTCCACATTATTATGTAGTAAAAGAGGTAAGGATAACTACGGATATTTATAACGTTACTGATATTTTTATAATTAATTCTAAGCAACATTTTTATGTTGCTTAGAATTAATTATAAAACGAAACGATGACCAACAAGCTCAAATTCAATTCACGTGTTCACAAATGCGTTTTTGTACATTTTGTAAATATAATAAAATAAAAATACACATCTGTCACGCTGAATATTTATATTGCGCAATACTAACTAATATTAAGAATTCAAGAGTACAAAATTGTCTGTGAAAGCTTTATTCGTAAGTAATGCAAAAGTAAGGGCATTACATAACCAACACATCTACAGTTTTCAAACAAACCATAACATAACTATTAGATATCAAAGTTACATCCCTCTGACGGGCAGCGGAGAGTTACGCTGGCGCCCAACGCGGGGCGCAATTAGTCAGCCGCGATCGATATCAGCGTACCAATTATCCAGTTATCCGCCACCAAATTGGTGCTTTGCGAATTCATTAGTCGTTTGGCTTCGAACTGTTTTCGTGGAATTGTTACAACACTGAGGACATAATGATTACTTGCTTGCAATGATGTAAAAGATTTATATGAAGTTTCTGACTCGCCTCTTTGCATTTAGTTTTCACATAAAAATACATTCGGCTATTCTGTATTTCGAATATTTTCCCCGTATGTCGTGTGTATCGGGAATTAAGAAATAAATATATTGTGTCTTAATATTGATCAACTCGGGTCAGTAAAATATGATAACTTTCTCTTGAGCCGTCACTTCTACGCTAATATGTTTGGCTCACAAAGTTAGCTAGTGCTGTTGTCTTCTGGGTTAAAGGGTGTATTAGTACAATAAATATTGTTTATTGCGTCCTGTTCCTTAGTACACTCCTATATTTGAGTCTAACTTAACTCTGTGGTGGCGATATTAACTTGAAACGTCGGCTTCAGGCATAAAAAGTGTGATAAGATATATTTCATTATTTCTCTTTCACTCGAAACAATATTTAGTGCTTAATGACTTTAAAGATAATAAAACCATCATCAAACGCGGATATCGCAGCGGGCGGAAATTTACGTCCTATTAAATACTTCAAGTTACAAATTCGTATCAAATTGCCGCTATTACGCCGAAAATACAAGCAAAATGACTATAAATCACCAACACGTGTACATCGGAACACGGGTCGAGCTGAGCGTGACCATAAATCGTGGAGCCACGGTTACCCCGTAACAGTGACCTAGATTGAGTGGTAGACGACATTAGAACAACTAAAAATGAGGTATAATACATGAAACATGAAATAGGTAACATTTTATTTAGAGAAGTTCATAAAACAGAAGCGTACGTTATATATGCCATTTAAGTTGAAAACAGGTATAAAATCGTTGGTATTACGGTTACTGCATTGGATGCAAAATATCACAGAATAAATAGAACGGCGATAGAGAAAATCTAAAAGTATTCGTTTAAAGTAAATCAAGAATCAGAACGCTATTTATTTCCCCGTCAATTCCTAGAAATCTCCTTGTTGTTTCTCAGTAAGAAATATTACGAGAAAATATCTCTCGAGTAACTACAGCACTCTTGTAAGACGAGAATGGATAGATGGAGGAATAGGAAATGCGAGGTTGCAATAAATTCTAAACGTAGAGAAATGCTCGCTTTGCTGTTTAAACCTTAAAGAGGGAAAATTGGTACAACCGTCACATCTGTTTCTGACTGATAAGCAATCTTACGGTAAACTAGCAGAGTATAATATTGTCTGCAAATAAATGTATATACATATAGAACCAAGTATACATACACATCTCTCGATATACCCAGGATATACCCTCTAAATTGTGCTATCACTATTCTGGGTTAGGTTTCATAGTGTTTGTTGTTACGAAATCTATTAATACAATCTACTAGAACAATAGAGCGAAGAAAACTAAATAAAAGATACCAATATATTTAGTTAAAATACATATAAAATAGACGTTACATTAAACATTATTTAAAGTTCCTATGTAATGAATTGCATGAATTATTCAGCATCCAATGAGCTGCATGATCTTATTCATTAACGTTACAGAAATTTAAGTTTTTAACGTTAAAACATTAATTCGGTGTATTTGAACGTTGCAGTTTCCTTTGAAAAGAAACGATCTTAACGTTGGTAGAAATGACTCCAAAAAGTATTGAAATTCTTAAATCAGGACAATTTTGATGAGAATTTTGTTAACCAGTTGAAAAACATGTTTTTCAATAGACGTGCTTACGAGAATGCTTTGCTAAAGTGCTTGGGCAGCTTATGAAATGAATTTATTGAGTTAAATATTACGAAAATTATATTACTAATCCTGGTCTTAAAACAAACAATAGTTTTGCACGCAACATAAAGCGGTTTTTTTTACATACGAGCATACACTCCAAGTTTAGAGGCCACTCACTACCATTCATGAACATTTGTAATTAGTCTCATATAAATAAAAAATAAAATATCATTTAGATAGCTACAATAATATTAAGTGTGTATATGTATATGTGTGTGTGTGATTTTAAAATATGTATATGCAACGCTACGGACGCCACGCACCGACAATGAGTAGTGTAGGTTTTCAAATGCGAAAGACTCTGTGAATACATCTTAATTAAAACTAAAAGACCTCAAATTGTATAACATTATAAAACCAACTGCCCTACAATGCAATAAAACAATCTCAAGCTTGATTCAACTGTACAAAGATAGAGATAAAGAAGAAGCCCGACAACTGAGGCCAGGAGCGAATAAGGCACAATTCATTGCCGCTGAGCAAAAGGACCTCGAAGTAAGGCGAGTGTAACAAAGGCTGGGGACACTTGAAACTTTTAAGGTGAGTGTTGCAGTAGAAGCGAGGAGGCGACATGCGACAATCAATATCACTGCTAAATAAACTAATAAGGTTAATTTAATAAATAAGTTATTCTTTGGTGTCTTCATTCATTTTAAAGATTTTTTTCTGACGTCGGCTTCTGGTAGGAATTCAATTGCATATGGGATTCGTGCCAAAGATCAATAGATCCATGGACGGCAATAGCCATTTATTGTGCTTGACTGCTCATTTGCTACGTTACACATGTTTTGAAAGGGGGAACCA